>OY804600.1:1788328-2034043 GCA_963680895.1 Fragum sueziense | reverse complement strand
GCTGTGTTATGAATGTAAAGATAAATCGCCCAATCACTCGGTTTCAAAAAGTAATTAAAGTGAAATTATTGCACAAATTCTTATCTCAATATGTACAGGACCCTCTCTGGATCATTGTCACGATGTATGAAGTTGTATTAACGCGCTGCTAGACGACAAAACCTTGATTTGTTCAGGTATAATAGAGTGAATGGAAACTTTCATTTTTTGGTCGTGCCGGGTAGAAAACGAATTGGAAAATAAAAAAATCATTTTCCAGAATATTTGTTGTTGTTAGGCAATTTCCTTCGGGCATCACATAGCATCATTATACATGTTTTCTCGAACATTCAAATCACTTGCAATAATACAAAGATTGTGAAGAAACACCGAAAAACGTGTTTCAACATAATTTATTCCTTAGAAATTGTTTTATACATTGACAACTGGTGTACATACCTGTTTGCTCGTGTATAATTTCCAAATACTATTCAATATAACACAAGACAAATTAATCTATCACATTTTAAAGTAAAGGTGTTTTTAAAATAAGCACTGAAATACATGATGTCAGTTTGTAGTTTGATGTTGTGTCTATGATCATGTGTTGATAGCTGAACGAGGCGTGAAACCCCAATTAATTCGGTTAGATTCACGTGCTGACACATTCCAAAAGGTCTGTGTGGTGTTAATGTCACCGTGTGTTATATGGCTGTCAGATAATTAAAAGAATGCCGCAAATTGACTGAGATAACAGTCAAACAACTAAAACTTTTCCAAACAACATACCTGAAAGTCACTTACTATAATCGGGTAAACGTTAGGAGAATTTAAAGACTCTTGACAGAGGAAGTTTTTTCTTTTTCTCGCAAAATTTTATGTATTTATCCGTATAAATAGTGTGGTTTTTTTAAATTAAATTTGGATAAAAATGACTTATTTCAGTGAAATAAAAAGATCTAATAAAACCTATCGTCTGCAACAAATTTTAATTTTCTTATAGAAATAATAATGATGATGATAAAAAGGGCTTGTTTTCAACCTCATTTGCAAAACGTTTTATTCAGCTAAAAATTAAAGAAGAAAAAAACTAAATCTAAAATCTGCATCTTATCATTGACTTGTTTACCAAGGATGCGCTAGAGGTCTAATATTTTTTTTTATTTTAAATTTATGAAAGCTGACATAATAAAACTATTTCTTTTTACATTTTAGACAAGTATAGATCTTTTGGGGATATTTCAGAATTTTTCTAAAGCACGTTTTATGATTTATCTCAAATTATTCTATCCAATTGATGAGTTGACTCATCGAAGACGGAAATCGATGCTTTTAAACAAAAAAATCGTAACTTTACTGTAGCTTGTTTTAAGCTTCCGTTACGAGGTTTTTGTTGAAAGGTGACGGATTATTCTTCGGCAAAGATCATAAGAGCAAGGCGTTCATTAAATTCTTGAGGCATGTGTTTTCAAGAAGTCACTTGTGTCATAATTTTGTGTTTGATTGGATTTAGAAAAATGTGTCTCCTTCATCACAAACAATGGATATACAAAATGTGAAATAAGAGTCGGTTGGATTTAAATTTTATATCAATTGTCTTGTAAATAATGTAAGTATTTTTTTGTATTAAGATCGGCCCCGTATTCGCACTGTGACCTGCGCAAACAGACAAATAATAATTTAAAAGCACAATATATTTCTCTGTATACATTTATTTGATTTATCTCATACAACAACACAGTAGTAACATATGATTTATTACATCTTCGTGATAAAAAGGCAAAACTTATCACTTGATTTATTACGGGAATTCAAATACATCCACTTTCTTTGTCAGTACATTGCTAAATTACGAAGCCGTTTTACGCACAAAAGTACACAAATAAAGTATAATTTTATCGGAAATTCATTTTTAAAGTTCAGCAAACTCAATCTAACGACTAAATTGAGCTAAATTGGTAAGATTGTTTGTACTATTTTGACTATAAATATTCCTTCCTTATTAGTGACTAATTAACCTGCGCTTTCGATGGACGGCCATTAAATTGAACAGGTATGTGAATGACGTCATATCGTCATAGCCTGGCAGCTCCTATACAAAAAAAAAGACCAGAAAGGCATAGGATCTGCCTAAAATCCCAAGGATTGCAAGAAGTAACAAACTTACCATACCCAGGGTGGTTGTTCAATCTTGTAAAAACGTGTTGCTACAGAAGCAGCAGTGACAATAACGAGCAAGGTGTAGTACAGTGCGTGAGATTCTGTGGCAGGTGCATTTGTGTTTTCGACGGTTGGAGAAGCAACTTTGCTGTCCGACTGAGGATCATCCGTTGTATTTTGACATTTTTGTTGTGCACTGGCAGTTGGTGCACGAGGTTTTCTTTTGCCTGCTGTCAAATTGTCTTTCTGTTCCATTCTGTTCGTAGATAAAAATGCTTGTTTGTTAATTTCAGTAAGTTTACGTCAACAGCTTTCCACCATTTTGAAAAGAGCTAGTATTTTAATAACAATAAAAGTTTCGAATATCATATTTTCGTGACAATGAAAAGAAATTATGGTAATTTCGAAAAAAATGTAATTGACTTTGGCTTGAAATGATATATTTCATTATAATTTTCCATCGGTAGAGATAATGATATGCAAAAAAAAAAAAAGTAATTCGAAAATAACTAATACAAAAGTTAGACAGCTCGGGTGTTTCCGTAATTCTCCGTGAATTTTTCCGGAAAAGTTTTACCGGCGGTCAAGTTCGCGGACTCGGTGCAAAACTCTTTTTTTTCTTTTTTTTTTTTTCTTCAGACGTTCCTTTGAACGTATTTATTTTACATCGATTGGGAAGCAAGTTCTTTCAACTTATTTTAATCCCTCTCGATTCTGCTTCCTGGAAATACACTGACCAGTACTCGCGCCGAATGTGTGGGCCAATGAGAAGCCTCGAAAAACCCCCGCTACCGGGGATCGAACTCGGAACCTCTTAGTCGCTAGGCCGACGCTCTACCCCTCGACTACGGACACCACACAAACTTGTAGGCCTAATTCATGCAATTATGCAAGCAGATCTGATTGCGAGTAATTTTCACTTAAAATTTTCACGTTATAATATCGTCAGATGTGGCTCCCAATCGGATCAGTCAAAATAAGGATTTTTATAGGCCTACAGTTATCAGATCTATAAAATTTTGACTGAATTTCTGTATGAGAATGAAATTATAATCCGGCTTCAGAGGGGGTTCGTTTGACACACCCAACCGGGCCCCTCTATGGATCCACCACTGGACTTTTATATGTATAATTGGGAGGAAGACTACTGTTTGCCGAAATTGCAGCACGTTTTATTGGATAAAATCGCCCCCTTTGGTTGTTTGGGAAAGGGATAGGCCTAAATCATATAGGGCCAGCCTAGCAGGCCCAGGCTACACAGACAAACTAAAACCAAGGTCAACATGAGAAAAAAAAAAAAAAAAAAAAAAAAAAAAAAAAAAAAAAAAAAAAAAAAAAAAAAACCCTCCAAATGACTGCAAATTTGCATGCAAATCAGCCGATGGTTCGAATTTTGAAGAAGACATGAAATATTCAAACTAGGCTATCTCATGCGAATATTGTGTTGCTAAGGCTACACAGGTAAATTTTGTAAGCATGTGCCATTATTGACAATGGGGCAAGTTGGTCTAGTTTACCGTGTCTCGAAAAACGGCGGTATTGCCTGTAGTATTCATTCTTTAAACCTGCAACTATCTAATAGGTTAGATGAATGGTCATACTGAATGCCGAGCGTCTTGAAATGATAGCATCAAATTAATATCAAAATCAGCATTTGGGAAAATGCATTTTTGGACTAACGTAGGCCTTGGCCTACTAGCCCCGGTCTCCCCTACCATAGGGGTCTGTGATTTGACCCTTGACACCTTCTAGTCAATACTTATAACTAAAAAAGGTTCATTTGGTGCTAGGAGTCAAATTACAGACCCCTTTGTACCCTACTACGTGGGCCGCGGCCTTAGCGCAGTTGGTAGCGCATCTGACCCTCATTCGAGAGGTCCCGGGTTCGATACCCGGCCGCGGCTAATACCCTTTCTGACAAAATTGTCTCCCACCAATGGGTTTGAAATCGTTAACCTAAGTGGGCGAGCAGCTGGAGGCTCGGTAAGGGTGTTGTGGTAGTACTGGTTTGAGAAACAACAGGAATCCATGGGTAGGTGCTCCAGCCGCCGCGATATGACCCTGGTAGTTGAAAACGGCGTAAAACCCCAATAAACTCAAACCCTACTACGTGATAAATTATTTAGGCTTCAGTTCTATTGCTTGAATTAAGGTAGAATACCCGTAACGTGGCTATTTTGAGATTCATAAATCATCAGCCTTTTTCGAGCGTCGTCGTTACGTATCCGAACCTATTCGGACGCGGTCGTAAACATTCCACGGTGGAAAGTTCCACCGCCTAATGTTTTCAACGTCCCCCGAATAAATTCTGACGTCGCGCGAATCTCATCAGGGATAGACTACATTAAATGGATGAAATTCGGCCTGGTCAAAATATTTCACGGTAGGCTAAAGGCCAGCAATATCAGATGTCAAAAATCACGGTGGGGATTGTGCATGATGGGATGGATAACGAATGCGGACAAAATAATCTCGATTCTGGTAAGATATTTTGCAATAACTTCCTTATTTGTGCGTCAATCTTCAAAAGGTTTGTTGCATGTACCCGCCTTGAAAATCCCTTTCCTCGGATGTATGACATATAAGATAACTCATCGTTCTTTTTCCGAAATATTGTCCCAACCGACAAGAAAGCGAAATGGTTACGACTATGGCCAAATTAACCACGCTTCAGGTAAGATAGTGCAATAACTTTCTTATTTCTGCGTCAATTTTCATGCGGTTTGTTGCATGTACTCCGTCTTACTGAACCCTTTTCTCAGATGTATTTCTTATCTGAAAACTCCTTGTACTTTCCTCAAAAACCGATCCCAACCGACTAGAAAAAGGGCCTGAATTTTTTGTCGTTTTTCTGGTCGGTTGGGATCAATTTTTGGACAAAGTACAAAGATTCAATAAACAAGTCATATATCTAAGGAAAAAGCTCAGCAATGCGGGGTACATACAACAAACCGCTTGAAAATTGACGCAGAAATAAGAAAATTATTGCACAATTTCTTACCTGAAGCGATGCAAATTTGTCCGTATTCGTTATCCATACCATCATGCACAATTCCCACCGTGAAAATTAATGACCTGCATAAAAAATTGCCATAAGGGGAATAATTACGAAGAAGCAAAACACCCGCTCAAATCGCTGCTTTTCAACGAAAACCTCGTAACTGCAGCTTGTTTTAAGATGCAGCCACGAGGTTTTTGTTGAGAAGCGACGATATATTCAAAGGTCAGTTAGATGCTTGTCACATTTATTTTAAGTTTTAAGACATTCTGATTAAAATCCGATGTTCTTCTGACCAATCAAATTAACGCTTTCAAAATTCTGCATGTGAATAAACCTGAATACTAGGCCACGATGAAATCGGATTTCATTGCAGAACAATATGTAATACATGTACGCACATGTCATAGAAAATCATAATAGGCCAGAATCTAGAAAAAAACAAACGTCCATTATATAGCATTTGAGACAGCCAGATTTCGAGATCATGCTGCGCCTAGGTGCAGTGTAGCCAGCAGCTATGTTAGGCCTATTCTCAAATGGTTGCTACAGACCACGAGGAAGCTATTGGAGAACAACATGGTTCCTGGTCAGACTGCGTGTATACGCAGGCTGATCTGGAACCATGTTGTTCTCAAATGCTATAAGGGCCATTTTTCCAGATTCTGGCTCAATTATATAACAAGATAATGTTTGATTGGTTAGAGTAAAATAACCGATATTGGTTTTTCCAGGGTCACTGAAGATGGCACTTATTGGTGCTTGTCAGACGTTACTGTAAGTTAATACCAGAATTTGATCAGATTGAGTTTTAAACTTCTTGAAACATCTGTGAAGTATTGACACACATCACTGCACACAGCACACTGACGCCTTTAGACTCCTTCACAAAATAGGGCTTGGGAAAGCATTGTGGAACATGAATAAATTGCTTGTGACAAGCAATTTATTCATTTTCCACAATGTTTTCTACCCTAAAATGTAAAGATTATTGAAATTTTATAATCTTAAATTTGTCATCTGCAACATCTTTGAGTTTCGAACAGAGCAAAATTTTGCCATCTGGTAATGGGTTAACCATTGATCAGAGCGAGTAAGCTATTTTACAAAGCGACATATAAATTATTTCAAATCAAACCCTATGTTTTGTGTACTTACTTGAATCGCCCATGTTTGACGATGCGATTCTGATAAGTACCTAAAACATAGAGTTTGATGAACGATTGCAGGTATTTTACATTTTGAAAAGTCTTTATGGAAACGTGATATTCTAAAATGCTATCAGGGCCCTTTATGCAGATCCCGGCCAAAATGTAATTATTTTTATTTCGGATTTAATCTTTACTCATTTTATAAGTTTTCATTATATGCAAATATTTTTATGGATACCGTATTTCAACAAGAAAACCTTTAATATTGTAATACCTCATTGACAATCGAACGGGACGGATTTATGCTCGTATATACGGGATCTTTTAAAACGGTAAGTTTAAAAATGGCGGAAAGCACAGTTCGAGATAAGAGGGGAAAGAGCATTTTAATTTTGTTATATTAAGGTAGAAGACCCATAATGGAAAAAAACATATTTTTAAAAATACCAGTAATTCCTAAATTGTGTTATATTTCGATTCCAAATATAAACATAAGCATTTTGAACCGTTTAGAATTTTGAATTCATGCATACTTATGAAAACGTTTGACAAAAATGTTCAAAACTACCTCCCTTGCATATGAATATGGAGTAAAATGGTATTTGTAATTATTTGCTTCTTGAAGCATAATCTTAAAATCCGGCTCGGTGAATCAACTTATGTGAAGTGTATTTACAAGTGTGTGCAATTTAATGCATTTAGTATGGCTAGAAAGTGTTGTTTTTCATTATGGGTCTTCTACCTTAAATCCAAACCATATGTTATTGTATTCATTTGAATTGTCTCGATGAGAGGATTCAAATGAGTAGCCTACCCACAACATAAGGTTTGACGAACAATTCATGAAATTGGCATTTTGATAAAAAAAAACATTACATGTAAACCCTTTTATCTGTATCTTCGTTGGAAGTTTTACATGCATATCTTCAGTGTCTTCATTTTTCTCCTTTTCCATATATATCTTTCAACCCCTTCTTGCTCCTTTCCTCTTCTTCTTCTTCCCAAGTCCCTTCTTAAAACTATTTGTCTGATAGTCCTACCACGATATATAATGGCATAATGTTTACAAATTTGACATAATTATTTAAACAAGACAACATCGAATGTAACTGTGCATACGATGGTTTGAATATCATTGGTGGTGAACTCGGCCAAAGCGTGGCACGTTTTTTCGCGATCATAGTATTCCGTCGGTGTTGTTATAAAAAAAATCGTAACTACGGCTTCAAAAAAATCGTAACTACGGCTTCGATAAAGCCGTAGCTACGAGATTTTATAACAACACCGACGGTTTGTCAATACATATTTTAGAACAAAAATTCATTGTTATTAGAAAAACTATCCAATCAGATCTTTTAACTCACATTTAAACGCAAAATATCTGTACCTTGTTGTAGCGAAAACCGTCCCTCGCTTTGGCCGAGTTCACCACCAGTGGGTCTATATCATAGCTTGAGACAATCAGAAATAGGATGATGCTATACAATCGTATAGTACAGTCACGATATTATAATGCAAATTATACTTATGTAAACAAGGGAAAAGTCCTCTTAACCCTTAGCCAAACGGCGAAATTTTAGGGTGGTCCACTTCAAAAACTGCCACAAATGACAAAATGGATGTTATTAAAGATAGGGTTTGTGTATAATATGGCACAGAAAATATTGAGACAAAAGGAGAAACTGCTGGTTATCAGCAGTTTCTTCTTTTGTTTCAATGTTTTCTCAAGCCATTTCTTCTAGGGACGTCAAAACCAGGTCTTGTTTGGGAAAGGGTTAATTTCCAATATAATTTTGCATGCGTTGGTTTGAACTTCTTCTTCTTCTTCTTCTTCTTCTTCTTCTTCTTCTTCTTCTTCTTCTTCTTCTTCTTCTTCTTCTTCTTCTTCTTCTTCTTCTTCTTCTTCTTCTTCTTCTCCTCCTCCTCCTCCTCCTTCTTCTTCTTCTTCTTCTTCTTCTTCTTCTTCTTCTTCTCCTTCTTCTTCTTCTTCTTCTTCTTCTTCTTCTTCTTCTTCTTCTTCTTCTTCTTCTTCTTCTTCTTCTTCTTCTTCTTCTTCTTCTTCTTCGTCTTCAAATTTGATTGCTACCAATTTACAAGCATACAGCAAACATGTCGAAAAATACATTTTTCAAACAATATTAGAATAGAATATAGAATAGAATAGAATAGAATATGTTTTTTATTGCTCACTTCTACCATTAACAGGTTAAAGGCAAAATCTAACAAAACCAAAAATACATGAATATATACACACAAGTTTAAAATATTATTTGCTTAAGATAGGGATGTACAACTCCAAGTTAGTAGAGACCACTGAATATTATTCATAATAATAATATTAATAATATGTGATTGAATTTAACAACTTGAATGTCATTTAAAATTATTTCAATATTTTACCATCTAATTCATACTAAATTATTTTAATATGAAAGTATTAAAGTGATTTTGATACCCCTCCCCCACAACTAATGCAAATTTATGGAATTTGGAGATTGTTCCCTCTTAAACAAATAACAAAAAGTAAACGATTAACTGGAATTTTCTTCATTTCTACTCGAAACATACAGTTTGGAGTTTAAAGCTAAGTTATTTTACAGTCATTAATAAAACATGCAATGGATTCAATAACATGTAAATTTTTACAAGTCATTAACTTAAAAAATCTTGCATTATCATCCTGATCATCACAAATATAATCATTTTTAATTAAGTTGACTTGTAGTCGAGACCGTTGCTCATTATATTTTTCACAATTTATAAGAAAGTGTATCTCGTTTTCAACACAATTGCATGATGTGCACAACCTTTGCTCCTCTGGTTCACCACGATATCTACCTCGTTCTATTTCTTTGGAGTTGATGAGAACTTATTCGGAGAGCACTTAAAGATTTTCTGATATTTCTATCTCTAATATGGTCAAGATAAGGTTCAAATTTGAATTCGGTCTTTAATTGATTGTATATCCTTAATTTTTGCATTCCAACACCCTCTAAACGTCGTCTTGTCCAAAATGACAAAAACCTATCTGTGACTTTCTGCTTAATTGCAGCAAGAAAGGCGCTTGGGTTAAAGGTAAATTGGTTTTGCCAAACGTGCGAAAATCCAAGCTCCTGCAGAATAGTTTTAATAAACAGCAACCAATTCGACTTATTACTGGAAGTTTTCGACTGTTCTAAGTATGCCTTAGCTACTAGCGAATCTACACTTGACTGAATAGTATGCAGCCAAAAATTGATAGAACTAGTTATAATTGTTATAAGCATTGGCAATTGCCCAAGCTCGCTAAACACAGCAAAATTAGTACTTTTAGAATGAACACCAAGAACGTACTTGCAGAATTTTAAGAAAAGCTTATCAAATTCATTACTGCCTTTAAATGATATCTCAAACAACTCATCCAATGATTTATTCTTGAAGCAAGGTTTGTAAGCAGCCCAAATTTCGCTCCCATAGAGTGCAATAGGTTTGACGAGAGAATCAAATATTCTCAAAATAACTGAAGGCTTGATGTCCTTATCAAATATACCCTGTTTGATAGAAAAAAGCGCTCTACTTGCCTTTAAACCGAGTACTTTTTCAGCAGATGAAAACTTTGCAGTATTACTTATAATAACACCAAGGTATTTATACTGTTTTACATGTTCCAATTCACATTCACCAACGAAGAATTTGTGTTTATCCTTAGAAAGGCGACCCCCTTTAGTAAAAACCATAATTTTTGACTGCTCGGCATTTATTTTAAGACCCCATTTATTACAATATTTAAACACTTTCGTCAAATTTGCTTGTAACTCCTCTTGAGACTTAGACAGAAGTAGTAAATCATCTGCGTATAAAAGATGATTAATCTCAGTATCATGCAAGAGCGGGGCATCATTAGAACTTAAATCGTTTCCTATATCATTTATGAATATATTAAATAAAAGGGGACTTAGCACATTTCCTTGATGGACACCTTGTTTAATATTGATAGGTCCTGTCAATTCATTTTTGCATTTAACACGTGATATCGGTCCTTGATACATAGACCGTAACAATTTATACATTTTACCATTTATTCCAGCTTTCTGCAGTTTTAACAATAAACCATCGTGCCATACCGTATCAAATGCTTTTCTCAAATCGATGAAGCAACTAAACAGTGTATTTTGATGACTATTTGTCTGTATATATTTGTCGACAATTGTTTTGAGAATAAAAACTTGATCTGACGTACGGAAATTTTTTCTGAAACCAGCTTGTTCTCTTTTGATATACGACTTTTTTTCAAGAAAACCTGAAATGCGATTGTTTAGAACATGACAAAATAATTTTCCGAAACAGCTATTTAAAGTTATTCCCCGATAATTATTAGGATCAGTCACGGGCCCTTGTTTATGAATAGGTACAATTATTCCTTCTGTCCAAGAGGATGGAAATATGCCTGTTTTTAGAAGAATATTAAACAATTTAACAACGATTGTAATTATAAAGGGAAGAGCTGACTTAATCATCTCATTTTTTATCATGTCAAACGCACTAGATTTATTATTTTTCAATTTTCTACAAGCATCCCAAACCTCCTTTTCTGTAATTTCAAAATCCATATCACCCATCTGTATATTCATTTCGAGAGATGAAAGCTCGTCTTGCACATCTTTCCTCCTCTCATTACTTATTTCACACTTTGTTTCATTTAATAAGTTCTCAAAATGAGAAAACCATTGTGTTTTGCTTATTTTTTCTGCCTGATTTGGTGGCAATCCTTCATTTTTCAAATCATTTATGATGTTCCATGCTTTCGTTGGGTCATCTTCCATAACTGTATTGAGCATGTTTGTTAATGTATATCTGTATTGTTTTCTTTTGTATTTGACTAACCGCTTATATTCTTTATACTTTCTAAAATACTTTACACGCAACTCTTCAGAATGTGTATTTCTATTGAATTTATTTTTGATTGATTTTAATTCTTTCAACATACTTCTGCAATCAGAATCATACCATTTTTTTGAAATTTTGTGAAGATTCTTTCTTTTTGTCTTATAAGTTTTTCTTTTTAACGATTGGTTACCTGCAGAAATCATAACATCTGTGATCATTTCAATTATATTTTGAATGTCAGAACTTCCAGGTTCATCTTCCTCAAGCTTACAATTTATTGTGTGAAGTTTTTCCATAATTCCCGCTGAACTTAAGCATTTTTGGAATAATTCTTTAGAATTTTCTGTCCATCGAAATGTATCTGGCAATACCATCTGATTATAATCATTCTCATGTACTGGATACATTTCATTAAATATCATATTTACCTTTAGGTTTAACGAAATTAAGCAATGGTCCGAGAAAAGCGTTAAACTCTGCACTTTCATATTTAAAACAAAACGTAATAATGTATTACTGCAAATGAAAAAATCAATAACGCTACTGCCTCTAATAGAATGAGAAGTAAAATTGCCCGTAAGATCACCCAATGTTCGACCATTTAGTATGGACAATTGATTATCTATACAGATATCATTTAGCCATTTCCCTCTTTGGTTTACAGTGCCTCTATCATGAGAAACCCTGGGTAAAATTAATTCAAATTCTTCAGCACCAGAAAATGGTAAATGAGAATCTTCATCCTTATCAATAAAATCATTGCTTTCTCCTACACGTGCATTAAAATCTCCACATAACAAGACTTTACCTTTACAGGAAAAATATTCAATTTGTTTTTCGAGTTTTTGTAAAATATCTTTTCCATGCGTTTTCCCATACGTGGAACATGAGGGTGGTATATACACAAATGCGATATAAAGATCAGTATTAAATTTTGTCACCTGTGTTTGAAGCCTTATCCAGATGATGTCGCTGTCAGATAAGGGCTCAAACTTACAGTATTGTCTGAGAGAGTCTCTTATCATGACTGCAATTCCACCTGTTGACTTCCATGCTCTTTGGTGTTTGGGCCTATCTTTTCTAAATACATAGTATCCCTGTAAAGATATATCAGTTGCTTTGTCAGCATGTGTTTCAACTAAGCCTATAATATCAAACTTTCCGATATCATTAATAACCTCATGGTCATGTAATTTATTGCTCCTGGCACCATTAGCTTTAAACTCCAAACCATTTACATTCCAACAGCTAATATTTAAAGAATTCTTATTGTAATGAGTCATCACTAATCCTGACTATTAAGGGGGAATGCTCCAGTTTCCTAATTTTTTTCCCAATAATAGAATTTATTTATATTTTGTATGTTGAAATTACATGTTATTACCAATTGAAAAATGAAATAAAAGTGGGTGGTCAGCAATCTTGTTTAAATTTTATAGGCACTCGTATCACATACCCCTACAGCGAACAAATGCACAATTTCTGGCAACTGTCCAAGGTCACTAAAATGCTAATAAAAAGTTGTATATTCATTGTTTAGTCCCGAAAACGGATTTAAAGTAACGTCTTACATTCAATACGAACAGAAAACCCAAAATATGTGCTCTTATAAATGCGTAAATGTATAAAACACCTTGCTCGCGTGTTCGGTTAGATCAACGAGGCTGGGATGTTTTATGTCAAAATTTGCATATTTTTGGAAATATTTCAAGTTCTACATAATAGAATTTGATAAAAATCCCTAATTGTATTAAGCAACATGTCCTGGTAATAATTCAAAAAGAAAATGTATAGGTCAGCGCACTAATTAGTGGATTACGGCAATTTTTATCAGCTACACACGAATAAAATGACGCAAAACAGTGGTAACTGCATACACACTTACGACTGTCTTGCTCTAAATAATCGATTTCCATCTTGAGGAAATCAGTTTCGCATAATAAATACACTTTTACCGTCGAAAAAGGCAAATTGTAATGATGCGTTATATTATTGAAAATCTGGTAGCGAAACATATTGGTACGAAACATTTAATTCACTACAGTAATGTCCGAGTGTTCCGAAAAACTGGAGCATTCCCCCTTAATATAAATTTTTAAATATGAAGATTCGAACTAAAAGATAGTATTTTCGAACAATTTGACAATATTTACATACATGTATAGAATTTTAAATTCATTTTAATAAATTCTTTACGGTAGAATATCACACACAGTCTACGATATTGAACTTACTGTATTATACAATCATTTGTTTATTTCTTCAGATTTGCTGTTTTTCTTGTCATTTTGTATTGATTATGGATTATGTCCCTACTGTTAGTTCTGTAAGTACCTCCTACGGCCAGAATACCCTGTTTTATCACCATAGTCCATATTAGCGTATCGTCTTCCACCATAATGTCCCGGTTGTCTGTTGTAACCTCTGTCGGGATCTGAATACCGGTATCTATGGTCTCGCCTATTTCCCGAATTGTAATAATCGGGATTTCTATGGCGGTTTTCTATGCCCACTAAACTACGTCTATCATCAAGTTCCTTCCTTATATCACGTCTA
This sequence comes from Fragum sueziense, assembly GCA_963680895.1. NCBI lineage: Eukaryota > Metazoa > Mollusca > Bivalvia > Cardiida > Cardiidae > Fragum > Fragum sueziense. The sequence continues at coordinate 2,020,333 of OY804600.1, read as the reverse complement.
CGACTAGCCTCATATTCATATCTATTGTTATTCCTTCTGTTTGTGTGTGTGTTCTGAGTTAATCGATTGGCTGGCTTCAAATTTTGTTGATCATAATTACTTCTGTCAAGTCTCAGATTTGATTTAGTACATGAACACTGTGCATTTATCTCCTTTTCACTACACACTTTGTCGAAACAGTTAAGAATTTCAGTTTCCAAATTCTTTGCGAATACCGATACACCATGACCTGATAAATGAATCAGATCCTTTCTGTACAGGCGCTCGATCGGTCTTCCTTGTTCAGCTAGGTTCCCATGGTCCAAAAACCTAACTCCATCCTTCAAACTTTCTTTCAGCTTTTTTTCATTTTCCGCATTTTATAACCCTTTCAATATCTATTTCCCTATCTCCGATCGGTATCAGTTTTGAGAGGATTATTTTACTGTTTGGAGCATTCGCTTTCATTGATGATATAGTTTTTATCAAAGACTTTGCATGGTCTTTAATATCTTCTTTCTGACGCAGATTATTGATGCCCGTATGGATGATGATCATATCTGCATCTTTTACTAGGTCGACTGTATTCTGTAAATCCTTTATCACAGGGGCCCTCACTTTCTTAACACATGTTCCCGTAGATTTGCCCAATAACGCCGGATTAATTTGCCCTGAAATGGAGTCGCCTATAAGGTATACCTTTGCTTTCTTTGTTTTGCCTTGGTTATCTTCGCCACTATCAGTATTATTGTCTTTATACTTAGATGAAGCCCGGATAGCATCTTTTACCTTTTGTGGATCTCCTGCATCTTTATCCTGTATTGCTGCCTTTATTACCAACTTGTCCGTGCTATGTTTATCAGCCTCTTCGATCTCTGACGTGGATCTCTCGTCATCCTCTTTCCTGGTAGCATTATTGGAGCTGTCCTTAGTAATGGTGTAAGTAACGGGATTTTCAATTGGCAGCTGTTCGAACATATTTCGGTCGTGGTAAAAGACTGCATCATCATCATTTTTCTTTGGTTTGGTCGTTTTAGAGGGCTCCATAAAATGTTTATTTTCTGATAAAATCGTCAGCGCTTTTTCTATTTCCGTCATAGTTTCTGTTGTTCTGCCTATGTCCTTCTTCATTTCTGTAATTGAACCTTGTAGGCGCTTATCCTTATCGCTCAGTGCCAGGAACTGATCCCGGACCTCACTGCATACCGTTAATAAAGAAGTAACCGATGTCTCGGTTGCTTTAATTGAACTATTCACAACTTCAAAGTATCTCTCAGCTTTCTGATTTAACCCTTTAAATTCTTGTTGCATTTGTTTCCTCTGTTCTGCTTGTTCACTTGGGGTTTTATTATCATTTATTTCGCTTTTACTTTTTATAACTCCAGCGGCCAATTCATTTTGCATGCCAAGTAGTAAATCAGTCGACTGATTTTGCTTTTCATTGATATTTTTAATCAAAGTCTCAGTTGATTGTTGTTTCATGTGAAGTTTGGCCAGTTGATCTTTCATCTCGGTTTTAAAGCTCATTTGATCTTGTCTCAGTTCGTGAATCTCGGCAACTACACTCTGCAATACGATCTCCATGTTCTTCATACATTTAATGGTTTGCTCGTCATTTAGTGTTTTAACCTTGTGGTTCGAATTTGTATCGTCTTGATTTGTTTTGGTGGTTGTAGATTCATCCGAGATTAAAGAAGACCCATTAACTGCTCCGGGCACTGGCGTATCACACTTATTCTTCCTGGATCTGCGTTTTGGTGTAGAACCGGGTATATTACCTGACTGCTTTTGTGTAGAAATCTTATCAGACTCGTAAAATTCTTTTGGAACCGTATTTTCTTCGGCAATCAGATTCGTCTCATTCTCTTGTGTAACTTCAATAGTTGGCGAGTTTTTGTGTATTTCATTTGCCTTCATATTTTCATTCTTATCTGTAAACGAATTTGTCCCAATTAAGACACCAACATCGATGCCCCCATTGTTGTTTATACTTGAATACGTTTGATCCTGTTCCCAGATGTTTCCCTCTACAACGGCCCGAGATTTGTGATTTGGTTTTTTGCCTAATAAATCGGGTTTTTTAAGCAGAATTTGTTCATATTCTGATCTTGTGTATGTGCTTTGTCCGTCAAAAACAGTAAAATCGGGAATTCCGGCCTTTACCATGGCCGAAGTTGCTTCGCCGAATTTATAATACCCTTTAAATTTGGCATTTCGAAAATTCAACACAGAATCTCCAGCATGGGTCCAACTCGTATAAACTCCTACGGTCCTTCCACTTGTAACGACGTAAAATTTTTTCTCTCGGCTTGGCGCCATAATTTGACTTGGCTATGTAATTATTAGACGGAAATGCGTATTTTTCAGTACTAGTCTTTTAATAAAATACTTTGATGAAGTGATTGTGATAATTCCACGATACAGTCTTACATATAATTGAGCTATTTAAATGCGCCGAACTCTGTTATTCTTCTATCATGACAGCCAAAACAGCAATGTGGTAATAATATTATTCTATTTTCTGCTGTATATCCCTTTCCTTTTATCCGTCTTGTAATATCTCTTGACTGGAATTACAGTTCTACGCACAATATACCAATCTCTTGCAGTTTTCTTTCCAATGCCGCAACCAGGCTGAACTTCTGTGCAGTATTTACAAGTAATTCAGGTCGTAGACAATAAATTCCTTTAGATAACTTACGCGATGTAGTAAATTTCGGTCATTTCCATACTTTTTACTCGAAAATACCTCTCTTCTCACTCAATCTTCATTATTTTAAAATTTATTTAACGCTTCTTTTTGAAAAAACGTCCATCTTGTTATGCCGGAAGTGACGTCTTTATATATTATATGAGCCGCGCTCTGTGAAAACCGGTATCTTTGACATCGCGATAAATTATTGGAAAAACCCCGATAAAACCCGACGTCTAAAAATAACTCGATAATTTCACTCATTGGTTTTGCAAAATTCGAAAGTTTTGTCAATAAAGTTTGCTAATTCGTTTCTTTTTCATACAAGAGATAGCACAGAATATCAGCTTGTAGTCTAGTAGTTATTTTCTGGCAGATGCCTAGAAATCGAAAGTGGGAGGCCGGAATGTGTATGCAAAGTTTTATACTGGAAGTTGTTCAGGAACTTCTGCTGTACTAGAAATGCCCTGTCTGCAAGTCAGCAATTGACCTTTGGGTGAGTTACAGGGGTCAAAGGTCACTGAGTGCAAAAATGTCGAAATTCGCTATTTTGTTATATTTCGAATCCTCGAACAAAGAAGCTATCTTGTGAATGAATGAAAGTTGTGTTTTCTTGTTGGCCAGATTGTTGGCTACATTTGTTGCCATGTCTGCAGATTCATTGTCGGTTCTATGAGGTCAGAACAGGGGTCAAAGGTCACTGAGTGCACAAATTCTTAAATTTCATTTATGTCGATTCAAAGACTTACAGGCATGGAACTTTGAGTTATGAATAAACAATATTTATGTTTTCTAATTACCAAAGATATTGGGGAAATTTTTGGTTCCTGTCTGCAGATTCCCAGCCAGTATTTAAGGCCAGAAAATGGGGTCAAAGTTTAATGAGTGTAAAGGGCTATTTGAAATTATACCTGGTTAAAATTAAATGTTTTAAAGCAATGGTATTGGCTTTTAAAGAGACAGCAGTTGTATTTAACAGAATTTGTATTTAATGTTTGTCAGATATGTAGATGACATGTTTGTCCCTGTCTGCAGATTCCAAAATAAAAGTAAGAACATAAAGACAAGGGGGCAAAGGTCATTGAGTGCAAAAATCATTAAATGTCATATATGTCCATTCCGAGACTTCATGACATGGAAGGACGAGTTACGAATAGGTAATATCTATGTTTTCTAGTAACCAAATATGCTGGGGAGCTTTTGGTTCCACTGTCTGCACATGCCTAGCTCGCTTTTAAGGTCAGAAAATGTGCCAAAGGTCAATGAGTGCTGAATGCTCTATTTGACATTATTCCAAATTCAAAATAATGATTTTAAACTTTAAAGTTGGCTTATGATTGGACAAGAGTTGTATTAAATGTTTGTTAAATATATCAAATATGTAGATGACATATTTGTCTCTGTCTTAAGATTCCAATTTAAGATTTAGAGATAGCAAAATAGAGATCAAAGGTCAAAGAGTGCAAACATTTAAAACGCGATAAATACTTGAAAATATGGATATTAACTCAAAAACAGTTATGAAACATTGAAATTTCAATAATATTTACTCTATTAATAATTCTGATTCGAAAATAATTATCCATAATAATGATAGATCTAGATATGATTGAAATAATCAATGGCTATTTGTCCATTCTGAGAAGTAAATTGTTTAAATCTAAGTAGATATATTATTTCATGTGAAATATAGCATTTTGTATATTATTTCTCGTGTGCTCTCTTATATAAAATGCCCACTTATAAGTTTTATAAGCATTTGAGGATAATTTAACTTGTGGTCAAACTATTATTTGTTTTTGGTGATTAAGATGTGGACTTATAACCAAAATCTCCGAAAAGCCTTACACGATATATAGATAGCTATCAAACCATCTAGAATACAAAGCTGTTAATTTCATTTTTCATTGAAATTACAACAGGGGCGATAACCATTTTCGATAATTGCGCACTCCTCTTTTCAATAGATTTATTGGGTTTATTGGTACAAAACACATGTCAAAGACTGCAGTTCTGATATTTTTTGTTTTAAATGACAACACAGAATAAGCAAGTTACAAACCAAACTATATTGGTATGTGATATCCTGGTTAAAAGCTGTCCCAAAGAAGACAAGGTGTCTATTCGTAACTCTGTTGATTCTGTTTGTTAAATATTGCTTACAAAGCTATGATTGAATTGAATTATACCATCCCAATTTTACAAATTGACAACCAAGGATACATTTTAAACTATTTGTATTTTAATCCACATATTATTATGCTGGGTTATTCATAAAGACATACATGTATATACTCATTCTTATTGTAGATTATGTTAAATCTTCACGAGCTGAATAGAATGCTTATAATACATGTCCACGAGACTCATTTTAAAAAAATGTACACACATTGAAAGAGCTTGTGTAAACCTATTTCGAAATTCATCCATACTGTAGGAATTGTAGTCAGGAGTAACAGACACATGCATGCATGCCTGTACCCACACCGAAGTCTTCTTATTATACATTTCGTTAGACACAGAAGAGAGTCTTACAATGCCCCTTCTGAAATCAAAGAATAAACATGAGTAGATCTATTTACTGACATGTCATGTGAAAGCAAGATACATATCCTTTTTTTTCAATTCTTGAGCTGAACAAGGCTTTGGAACAGTTCTTGCTTTATGAATTAGATTCTGGTATGAACCTAGGGATGTACTTACAAATGAGGATTTGATTTTTGGCTTTAATCAAAATTGTATAGATAACATACTCATTTATTGAAGAGAGTGGTTTTGTCAAACTAATTTGACATCCATTTGCCAATATACAGATCATGGTCTGGACAAAGTTGAACACTTGCATGATGCATCTATACCAAAATTAAGTTGTGGTAGGTACTTGATTATAGACATTGTCTCAATACCCCAAAATGGGTTGGATAACAAACAATTTATATGACAAATGCATAATTTGACATGTACTCCATCAATACTGAAATTAAGATAAGAAATAGTACAGTATTTACATAAGAATGAACATGTTGGTCATTGCAACAATGACCCCGCTATTTTTAACAATATCTATATAGATCGATGAAAAATGAAGCCAAAATCCAATTACTAGCTACATGTATGAAGATACATTGTTGGGCAAAAGTCATCACTAAATGTATGGTATTGTAATGAAAATATTAAGACACTGCTAAATGACTTGATTTCAGTTTTCATTTTTCTCTTTTTAGTCTGCCTGGATCATTGTAATAAGATCACACATGCAGTTAATTTTCGAAGTTTAGATAACATTATTCAGTACTTTCATCATTTGATGTTGGTCTTATTAATCTCTACTGTGATTACTTGAATTGTGTCTTCGAATCAAAGTTATTGTCAGGTTTTAGTGTCATCGAAACCTCAATTTTGCACATCTTTTTTATGCACAGCACATTTTCAGGGAATTTGTTTTATATTTTGATAATTTTTTACACTCTTTGACCTTTGACTTCTATTTTGTATACCCGATATTTTCAATTTTGATTCTGCAAACAGGGCTAAACATGACATCTACACATTGGGGAAACATAAGACATAACTATTATCCACCAATTAACATATACAAATGTCTTGAAACATATAATGGACCAGGATTAATTTGATATAGCGTTATTGTACTCATTGACCTTTATCTTCCTTTTCTGACCATAAAAACTAACAAATGATATGCAGACAGGAATCATAAGATCCAAAACATATATAGCGACTGGAAAACATAAATAGTATCTATTCATTACTCTTCGTTCTATGCTTGGAAGTCTTGGAATCGACATGTATGAAATTTAAAAACATTTGCACTCTATGACCTTTGACCCCTTTGTATACACTCTGGATTCTAATTTTGGATATGCAGATAGGGTCAAACATGTCTTTTACGCATTTAGCAGACATAAAATACAACTTACGTTCTTAAATTAGCAAACACCAGCATTTAAAACTTTAAAATTATATCAGGAATAATTTCAATTAGTGTGTTTGCACTCGGTGACCCTTTGACCCTATTTTCTGACCTTCATACCTAGCTAGGAATCTGCAGACAGGATCCAAAAATTTCCCCATTATATTTCATTATTGAAAAACATAGATATTGGATATTCCTAACTCAAACTTTCATGTCTTGAAATGGACATATATGAATTTTAAGGATGTTTGCACTTAGTGACCTTTGACCCCTTTTCTGACCTTATAGAACCAAAATTGAATCTGCAGACTTTTCAAAGTTTGTAGCTAACATTCAGGCCAACAAGAAAACACAACTTTCGACCATCCAAGGTTTAACTTCCAGGTTCGAGGATTAGAGATCTAGAAAAATAGCGAAATTTGGCATTTTTGCACTCAGTGACCTTTGACCCCTGTTTTGACCTTAAAAGTCAAATTTGAATCTGCAGACAGGCCAAACCATGATGCTCAGATGTTGGGCTATCAGAAAAACACAACTTTCGTCCATACACATTCCGTCCTCCCACTTCTAAAATTTTGGGTTTCGACTACCAGACTATTGGAGTAACAATGTGTTTTCTGACCGATTTCTAGCGATTTTATGCCTTTTTCTCACACTTTCAGTGTTGTTGTGCCGGCGGGATTTTTCAACTTTCCGAACGGAGAGCAGAAACCGAAAACAGCAAGTTTCACGAGTTTGTCCAACATAAACAAAACAAGTGGCTAATAAAATTTGTTTCTCTTCCTTATATTAATGTTAGGTTAGGCATAGAGACACGATTCAAATCGTTAAATCTTATTTATTGGCCGTTGTTTGCGTATTTTATGCCATCTACCCCCACCCACGCCGATGACAAAAACTCGGAAACCGAAGTTTACCGAACATTTAAAAAATCACTTAATATTTGCATAATCTGAAGTTTTTTGTTTGAGAAAAATGTGAAGATCAATGAAAATCAATTAAAAGGTGAAAATGGACAGGTTTATCTCCATAAATGAACAATTTATTTCATATAACGCAAGTATATTTGGTTTAACTAACTTATAATCACCACAAAATGGTGTGGCCGCGGTAGTCGAGTGGGTTAAGTAGGTGGCTTGAAAACTTCTTTATATTTTACTTTTAGTTGTCGCGAGTTCGAGTCTACCCTGCGCCAATATTATTTTTCAAATGAATTTTATTTTCTCTTTTTGTTGATAATATCCAAATTAATTATCAAAAAGCACAATAATTTCCCCTCTCAAAACAACATTTGATATCACATCAGATGAGAAAAACAACATCTAGAGCTATCACGAAGATAAACATAAAACGTTTGTTGTTTCGATTTTTCCCTTGATCAAAAAGGCTTACATAGAAGTCTAATACCAAATGAGTGTCACAAAATATTTCAGCTAATAGATGTCACTCGTACCAAATGTATACATGATGCATGTAGGCCTAGTCGGCTACTGGTAGGCTGTACATAGGCCTAGATCTGTCTGTAGTAGATCTAGGCTAAAATCGATTCATGTAAAATTATGACTAAAAAATAAGGCTTCCCCAATCGTTTTTGCATTCTTAGCTTAAAGTTAATTCTGATAACATTTTTGAGAGCATCAGTAAAATAATGACCATTGCAAAAACAGCACAATGATCGGGCGGATATAGATCGACAAAGAGATCAACTTGTAAGATTTTGTCGATCGGCCATGGCCTTTTCCATGTAGCCTAATTTGTGAAAACGATCCAAAATTTGAAAAAAAAAACCTTTATCGAATAAACAACAAAGAGAAAATCTTAACTTGTATAACTGGTACCAATTTCATTATTCTGGACTGTTTGAACATATCTCAGACTTAGCCTAAATGTCCGGATTCTAGTTTTCTGACTCACCCCAGAGTTCATCCATAATTATTTTGGTGGGTCTAAAAAATCTGGGCTCTCGTGTCTATCATCATAGATCATGTAAATGACGCATTATCTACAGTTTTTTCCTTGATAAGGGATGTTTTCTGAATTTGGAAATAGCGGACTTTTTTGGGATAAATAAATAATCATAATAACACAAAACTTCGATTCAAATACTGTACATAGGCCTAGAACATGTATTCCCATAACTGTAAATAACTACTAGTAGCCTAACTGGCCAAATGATTTTTCTACCATGTGTGCGGGGACTGAACTGCGTTTTTGACCTACATCTAATTGATGATATTTGTTGCAGTTGTTGTTGTTGTTGAATTTCTCTAACTTTTCAATATAATCATTGACCTCCGACAAAGACATCCTTATAATGTCATCTGCATATATATCCAATGTTTCACTGGTGGACAATCGACTGACCCTATTGATCAATCAATAGGGAACGATTTTATCGAGTAAGCAGTCTCCTACTTGAAAAAAAACCCTATATTTCGTCGATGTAATTCTAAAACCTCGTAACTACAACTTGGTTTGAGCTGCAGTTACGAGATATTACAACATCGACGGATTATCAATATAAACAAATAAGCCTAGTTTGTTTAAGCACAAGGTAAGAAAAAGGAGCTGGAATTTTGGCTTACCTATTATTGATAAATTGAACAACATGGCAACAAGCAAAGTTCTGGTGCTTTAAAGGGGGACATGCTAGATTGACGAATATACAAACTGTCGTCTGCTGAAATATTTATTTAAGAAATTCCGCATGGATTTGTCATCTTGAATGAGCAGATCATTTTTGCCCAGCCAATATTCGCATCAAGTTTATTCGGTCCTCTGTATCTTTTTACTTACCCGCAACTTTCATAACTAGTGATATTTATAGGAAACTGGTCATCGATTAAAAAAGTGAAAAACCTGGTACCAACGCCAAAATGCATTTTCCTCTACGATTCCTAGTTAATACGAAAGGCTGCTAAACGAGAGTAAACTATCCTGACTGTCCCTGTATGAAATATCTACAACGGGCCCTTTAAAAGTAGGGGTTAGTCCTATTTATTAGCCCTGCCATATGTCATTCTTTGTCGTAATGTCAGGTCTTATCAGATCTGCCATTTTGTATATAGCACTTCCGCCAGCGGAAAACAGCGGAGGTTTAGCCCTCAAACTACCATCTCTGAAATTGAACGTTCGATCTAAAATGGTATGGATAGAATGATAAATCAATTGTTTTCACTTCGGTATAATTTCAAAATAAAATTTTACATTGTTTCACTTAAATCAAACCAAATTTCCAACAGCCGTTAACAAAAGCAAGATGACCGACTCGCTTGGCTATGGAAATGAAAATATGTTTCAAATTTGGTGATAAGTTTTTTAGACGGATTTAATCTAGCCAAGGCTTTGATTTCATCTTGAAAACAAAATCAGAGATGTTTCGTATTGTTGAAGTTATTCAGGTTTTACACGTGTATCGTATGAAACACTAATTTAAAAAATAAATCTAAAGTCAGAGTGTCAGTAGATCTCCGCCTGCAGGTTTTTTACGGCAGCCGGCCATTCTATAACCTTTTCGCCCCCTGTATTTCTCGGCAACTATGGACATAATATGGCCAGATACGATCCACTGTTCATGGGTAGACTCAGTATCATATAAAGGCCTAGGTGTGGCCCTCACGCCAAAAGGAACATTCCGTCAAGCGTAAAAAATATTGATTCTTTTCAGTCGGCGCAAACTGACTAGGATCAAAACTTTTCACTCTGAGATAAATTTCTGAATCTATGCTGTTTTTCTACCCCCACTGTATGTCTATTATCCACATCCGACATATCGTTCACCATAACTGATTCTTATCTGTTGTTTCATGTTTTGGATTTACCGACCTCTAATTTGGCCCCTTTAAGCATAACGGGTCACACTTATCAAATTTTAAATAGTATCCATTGAATTTCACGGAGATGTGTTCCTCATGGTATTTGTTTGGTTTAATGACAAGGGACATTTCACACGAAAACGGAAAATATAGATCTACATTAAATAAACTTTAACAACTTCTTTTACAAATTTTGGCGTTGAATATATCGATTTTAGGACTATCGTGTGAAATAAAAGTTGCTTAATAGAACTATAAAAGCATTTAATAATCACGAGGTAATAGTTAGTCCACCTACACAAAGTTTCAAAACGACGACGTCATGTACGTAACGTAACGTCATTTGGCATCTCAAAATGAATTATACCTGCTGACTTTTAAGGCTCATAAAATAAAAAGCATTCGCGTTATCAAAAAATAATTTACAGCTTTGAGCTCGGAAAAAGTTGAAATTTTTCATCGGTCAAAAAAACAAATTTCGAAAATTTTGTCATTATGACCGGTTTTCCCAGAGCGCGGCTCATATATGTAATAGACTATCGTATTACTATTAATTGTATCTAGAGAATCTGTTGGTTGTGTTTTTCAAGTTGTGGTTTTGATGGTTATGAGCATTATCAAGCAAAATGATAAAAAAAGAGGAAAGATGCTGTGTTGCGGTATTTTTCTTCCTCTTTTTTTTTTAACTTTTTGCTTTATTTTATTTGCCATATTGTCATAATCCTATTTTACTTGCTGTTTTCTTCCTTCTAGACCAATATGCAATTCTGTAGTCTTGGGAGTAGGAAATAGAAGTTGCATTTGATTTGCTTTTTTAGTCTAAGAACCACTGGTGGTGAACTAAAACAATTTTCGCTACAACAAGGTATAGATATTTTGCGTTTAAATGTGAGTTTATAGATTTTTTTCTAAAGACAATGAACTTGTTCTAAAAACAGACCGGGTTTACCGTTTTTTATTGACAAACTGTCGGTGTTGTTATAAAATCTCGTAACTACGGCTTCGATAAAGCCGTATAACGATATTTTATAACAACACCGACGGAATACATTGATTGCGAAAAAAACGTCTTTCGCTTTGGCCGAGTTCACCACCAGTGAGAACGAAGCCAAACAAAACCCTTTTCTTGCGTATATCCAATCAATACAATGATTATTATGAATTATTATTGACTACATAAGTAAAAGGTACGTCGTAAGTGGTAAGTGAATGGGGTAATTATTTGAAAATAAATGTGAAAAGGGAACAAAAGAATACAATGTGCTTGCATATCAATTATAATTCAAATTGCTTTTGTATTTTCTGTTGCAATTAGATTTGGTATGAATCTTGCAAGCGCGAGAGACCTGCAATTTGAACCGTTAAATACAAAAATACAGTAGTTTTAAATTCGAAATTGTATTTTTACACAGGCAAATAATGTTGTAACCATGTCACGGTGGATAACGTGATACAACAATTTCAGAAAATCTGCAATAGTTTTGTGAAAACCAGACCGATTTGAATCCGGTTTGAAGCAGAGAAGGTGGACAAGGGGTCACGCATTAGATGGACGAGCTGGATTTTTGATAAATCAGCTGATAAAAAAGTTATTGAAGATAAACCAAAATTTTGGTTTATCTTCAATAACTTTTTTATCAGTTGATTTTTTTAAAGAATCTACAACGTCCATGTTATTATTCCTGACATTTTTCCACATTCTCTGCTTCAAATCGAATTCAAATTGGTCAAGTATTGACAAAGTTATTGAAGATTATCGGAAATTCTAAGTCACGTGATTATACACAGTGATAATGTTGTAACCATGTGACATAATATCGTGACCGGACTATACAAGTTAAAGTGACATTTCACATTTATTTCATTTTTTAAAAGTATATCTTGATGCAAAGATTGTTTATTCTAATGCGTAGAAATGCTATCAGTTTTTTGAAGTTGTTATTTATACGCGAAAAATGCGCTTTTAAAGTTGAGACAGAAATGACAAATTCTATATAAATATGAACTGTTGTCCACAACTATTTGTCTAATTTTAGCACAAAAATATATATTTATCGTAAACGGTTCAATATTTTGACTTGAGATTCTCAGAATTTCCATAAAAAAAAAGATGCTCTTTCAGATAGAATTAAAATAAATTTATGTAAAAATAATTGTGAAATGTCACTTTAATCATTACCAAACAACAAAATTTTAGACTTGTCCAAATTCAAAAATGTTGCAGACAACAATTTCAAGTGAATGGCATTTAAAAATTTGTAGGTCATTTTGGGTAGAAAACGTTGTGGGAAATGAAGAAATTGCTTGTCACAAGCAATTTCTTCATTTTCCATAATGTTTTCCAAAGATTTTATCTTATAGGGCGCCAAAAAGCGTCCATGTGTGGTAATGTGTGAAGGCGACATTACACTTGTTTTAAACCAAGACTCAGATGTGGTGGCATATACATGTGCCACGATAATCAGATTCTCGCCAAAAATATAGGCCATACCCATTCGATAATGAAAGGTTAGACAGATCAAAACACAATTATCGCAATGGAAACAATGTTTATATGGTATAGCTCAACGTTTATAACTCTAGACTTGCATACAAACACTTTACTTTTTATTGTTGAAAATGACCCAACACAAACTCTTTCTCTTTCGAGAATAAACGAGTTAGGACATTAATTCGCTCGTTTAGCTCACGATAAATGGTTTGGTAAATGATAACCCTTTGTATTGGTTTAAATAGTGCTTGTATACAAATCTAAAGTTGTAAAACTTGAGCTATACCTCTTTAATTTTATGGTCATTTTTAACATGTTTTGCCATTATATAATTTAACAAATACGAACCGAAACCCACCCGGTTAAAATAAGAGCTAGTAATAACAAGTCGTAAGGTAGGGATGGGTTGATGACTTTCAAAATATCGTTCACTGTTCACCAAACCTTATTCGAATCATCTTTATGTTTCATACATTTCAGGTCCAAACGAAACAATGGGTCGATTCGGAAATCATAAAATTGCCGTGTGCTGTTTAATAGTGACAGCGATTGTTTTTCTTATCCTCACAGGTATTTTCCGTTTTGTTGACAAATTATTTTGATTTTTAAGAATATATATCTGACTTTTGTTTTAAAAGTATGTATTAATAATTTAATTTAAATCAGTTTAATCATTCGTAGAATAAATCAATATTAAATTAAATGAAAGTACTGAAAGTAATGTAAATCTGGTTTTCACTAAAATGTAAAAGTATCCAGTAACGTATTTTGTTTTCGGGAAGCCATTGTGCTGAGAAATAAACGATTTTGCAATATCAGTGAAAATAACATTAAATGAAAAACACGGTACAGAGGCTTTGATTCGGGTCCGAAATTAAGGACAGAACCACTTTAATAAGCCCATGTATTTTCCGACAAGATTGACGTTGCTGGCTTCGATTAACGTACATTTCACGTCCTGACGTGTCTATTTGGTTATATACCACCTCGTAAGTTTTAATGTATTCTTGCATAAAGATCAACGACAGGTCAATATTTTCAGACATATAATATCGTCGCTTTTCAACAAGACCTCGTAACTGCAGCTTAAAACAAGCTGCAGTTACGAGGTTTTTGTAGAAAAACAGCGATATCAAATTATATAATTTATGTTGTAGATCATCCGACTATCCACTGGTTCAACGGACACGACTTCTTCGGCCCTTCTGACCATACGGATAGGAAATTGGCGGGCGTGAAAAGTCTAGATACAGATGAAGAGGAAATGGTCAAAAGACTGGAAATCAAGAAAAAGGCGTGCCACGAGTTGTCCAATGATATAGGACTGAAAGTGATGAAACAGAATCGCAAATTCGTCCATGGCTTCAAACCGTCATTCATATTTCTGAAAGAGTATAATCTGTCGGTCTGTAGTGTCGGAAAGGTAGGAGGAACATTTCTGAAGCAATTGTTAATGATATTGAAGGAAGGTGAAGAATTTGCAAATAAGCTCGAAACATTACCTCGACTTCAAACACACCAGAGATCTAATGCGCTGTACACGAAACCAGAGAGTTCAGAATGGCGTCATGCGAGGGTACTTAACGTCGCACGTGATCCGTACACGCGACTGTTCTCCGCGTATATTGACCGCGTGACGTTACCGTCCATCACGCACGCGGTACGTAACGGGAGTAAGTGTAAATACGACGTCACGTTCAACGAGTTTTTAGAAATTGTTTTACGCGACACAAGTAACGGAGTATTGGACACACATTGGAGTCCAATCTATCTCTTGTGTCTTCCATGTGACGTCACATCAACGTTTATAGCCAAACAAGAATCATTTACCAGTGATATGAAATACGTCATCGACAATCTGAATCTATCTGCAGAAACCAGACGTTCTATTGATAATAAGCTCTCCTCTTCTCGCAATAATTGGACTATCACAGGAATCGTTAAAGCAACGATTGGTTCCAGACGTCAACGTTTCTTAAAGGAAGGATGCGTCGGGTGGTTCGGGATTATTAAAAATATCTGGAAAGCTTTCCAAACTCAGGGATATATTCACGAAAACGTAGAGTTACCAATGACGTTCTACAACAAACCTGAAGATTTTTCTAACGTCGATATTTTCTTAAAGACTGTATTTACTACCATGGAAAAACATCCATTGTCCAGTGAAGAAAGGCGGATGCAGAGACAAAGGGCGTTAGTCAAAGCTTATTCAGAAGTGGACAATGAAAATATTGAACAAATCAAACGTCTTTTTCGACCCGATTTTGAACTATTTGGCTACTCTAATGAGCCTCCACGGCACAATTCTTAATTAAACCCATTTCCGCACAGAGACGCTCTTTTACGTCCTTCAAGAAAATCGCTTGGGAACATTTTGGAAAATGAAGAAATTGCTTGTAACAAGCAATTTCTTCATTTTCCAAAATGTTTTCTAAGCCAAAATGGAAAGATTTCTTAACTTTCATCAATTTGAAATTGTCGTGTGCAACACCTTTTAAACTGGAACAGTCCAAAATTTTGCCGTCTGGTAATGGGTTAGAGCAACGATGGGTTCCAAACGTCAACGTAAACGTCAACGTTTCTTAAAAGACGGATGCGTCGGTTGGTTCGGAATCATTAGAAATATCTGGAAAGCTTTCCAAACACAGGGATATATTGACGAGAACGTAGAGTTACCAACGACGTTCTACAACAAACCCGAAGACTTTTCTAACGTCGACATTTTCTTAAAGACTGTATTTACTAGCATGGAAAAACATCCATTGACCAGAGAAGAAAGGCGTCTGCAAAGACATAAGGCGTTAGTCAACGCTTATTCAGAAGTGGACAATGAAAATATTGAAGAAATCAAACGTCTTTTTCGCCCCGATTTTGAATTATTTGGCTACTCCAATGAGCCTCCCAAGCATGGTCAGTAACCCTTTCCCAAAACCTCAAAATTAATATATTGTTGTTGCAGAAAAAATCAACTGTTGCTGAAAACAGGAAATCTACCTTTAACATTTCACAAATGGCAAAAATGAACTGTTCCAATTTGAATAGGACTAGTGTCATGAAATCAGTAAATTTGAATATCATATAATATTATAGCGTGTAATGAGTTAGACGAACCAAAATGGTTGAAATAATTTACGAAAGAATTATGTAGAGTGATTAAAATTTTCAACCTCTTGAAAAGGTCATTTTTTATTATAGTGTAATACGTAAGGGGTGAAAACATTGGGGGGGGGGGGGACATGTTGATCACGAGCATTCTCTCTACCTCCCCCGACCCGATTCTCTCCAAAGCATCTCTATTCGAAACGTCAAAATCTGATCTCTGACATTTTTAACTTTTACCAAACGGCAAAATCTTAAGCTGGTTCAAAGCTAAAGGTGTTGCAGGATAAGGAAATAATGTCCGAAAAGAGAAGATAATCTACAGATTTAAAATATCTACTTTTCGTCTGACGAATTTTATTTTTCGTCCAACGAATGTTATTTCTGCTCCGACGATAGATATCATATAATAATTAAAATTCAATACGTGGGACGAAAAATATAATACGTCGGACAAAAATTAATATTTGTCGGAAAGAAAGTTAATATTCGTCTAAGGAAAATTTATATAGATCTAATATTGTTACGACAAATTATATAATATTCGTAGCACGATAAATAAATACTTTTGGTCCAAACTGTACATTGTAGTAGGAACCATTCGACTTGTTCTTTGTAAGATTGTTTTAACCTATTACCAGACGGCACAATTTTGGACAGTTCGAGGGGTCAGTGCAACACTATTGTAAGTGCCTATATAAACATAGGCACTTACAATAGTGTTGCACTGACCCCTCGACTGCTCCAATTTCATAGATGTTGCAGACAGCAATATCAAGTGCTTCGAATTTTACCATGATTTTGTATTTGTGTAGAAAACAGTTTGGAAAAATGAAGAAATTGCTTGTTACAAGCAATTTCTTCATTTTGCGCAATGTTTTCCAAGTATCTTTCTTGATGGGCGCCATAAGAGCGTCACTGTGAGGGAATGGGTTATATTAAAACATTTTCCAAAAAGGCCATCACTTAGATATAGAATATTGGTCTTTATTGAAAGGAGTTACAGACAAGAAATAAATGGTATCTAAAACAGAACTAGATTATAATGTCGGCGTTTTCTTAATCCTATCCCACACAAAGAATTTCTGGACAGGCCGTAAAGTAAAACTATGGCGCGCGAAAAGGGTCTAAAGTCACGATAGCGCTATACCTACGATTAAAATAGATGTCTACCGCTAAAAATAGCGGTAAAAAAGCTACACCGCTATTTTTAGCGGTATAGGCCCTACCTCTATTTTAATTATTATGATTAAAGGTATAGCGCTATATTGACTTTAGACCATATTCGCACACCATATAAAACAGTGTGGTGCTTTAAACCAATACAGGACAGCAAAATTTTAGACCAGTCCAACTTTCAGATATGTTGCAGACGACATTTTCAAGTGAATGAATCTTACATTTTTTTAGAAAACACCGTGGATAATAATGAATTTGCTCATGACAAGCAATTTCCTTATTTTTCACAACGTTTTCCTAACCCTTATCTTGCAGGGCGTCAAAAGGCATCGCTAATCGGTAATGGGTAATACCACTTCACAAACAACAAATGTTTATGATAGTGAAATCCAAAAGCTGTTGTAGACGACTGAATCATCAATGGATGCCGATAAAGATTATAATATTTATACAAGTCAATTTCGCAGAGAAAATATTTCGACGAAAGGTGAAAATGCCATTGAAAGTTAACAGGAAAATGATAGAATAGCCTCCTCTTTTCGAGCGATTTCTTTCCCTTTTCTACTATTTTTCAATTATGAACGCGCTTGATGAGTAACAAATATTATCAAATGTCAATCTAATCGAAATTAAACAAAATCGGATGAATCGACCTCCGGATATGTCGATGTATTTTGACTGTCCCACTGAAGAAAGAAAAACAGCGCAACCGTCGTGCAATATACGCACTATTTAGCACGATGTATAATTACGTGATACAATATTTTCAGAAAATCTTCAATAATTTTGTAAATACTGGGCCGATTTGAATTCGGTTTGAAGCAGAGAATGTGGACAGACATCACGCATTAGATGGACGTGGTTGATTTTTGAAAAATCAGCTGATAAAAAAATATTGAAGATAAACCAAAATTTTGGTTTATTTTCAATAACTTTTTTATCAGTTGATTTTTCAAAAATCCAACACGTCCTGCTTATTCCTGGAATTTTTCCACCTTCTCTGCTTCAAACCGAATTCAAATTGGTCAAGTATTAAAAAAGATATTGAAGATTATGGAAAATTCTGAGTCACGTGATTATACACCGTGATTTAGGCTTACCATAAATGTAGGGGAATTTGAAATCAAATAAGGTAGGATGGACGAACAGGCGGAGAAGATGATATTATATTGAACCCCATTTTCAAATGATTCTTGAGAAAATCAGCAAATTTTTTTCTAAAAGTTTACCTTAACCCTTTCCCAAACAAGGCCTGATTTTGACTTCCCTAACAGAAAAGGCTTGGAAAAATATTGAAACAAAAGAAGAAGCTGCTGATAACCAGCAGTTTCTCCTTTTGTCAAAATATTTTCTGTGCCCCCTTTTTACACTAATCGTATCTTATATAACATCCATTTTGTCATTTGTGGCAGTTGTTGAGGTGGATCAGTCATCACACAGAATTTTTGCCGTTTGGGAAAGGGTTAAAGCCCTCCCATCAGCCCCTCTTTTAGTAGGTTGTTTTTCACGAATATCCGAATATCACGCTACACAAATAAACGCGGGCAGGGAGTTTGAACCTGTCAAATGTAATTTTTTGACATTTTTTGGGAAAATGTCCCAGTCCTGATCACAATAGGAGGATGAATTTCAGTCTTATATATCCCAACAACAACGTACTATACTTCTTTGGCCCAAGAAATTAGCGGTGATATGTTTTAATCTATATTGTTATTAGTTTTCGCGTGTCTTGTTTTGGTTGAGCGTTTTTTTTTTTTTTTCATTTTATTTTGCCTTTTCTCATAGTCGATTTCTATACTGTCTATTAAACTGTAGAAATATAAGTTATGGCATAGAAACATGTACCTTTTTAAGGGATTGAAGGTGGACCACACGTCACTTGACTGATAAAATTTTAGTGATCCAAACCAAAAGGTGCTACAAACCACAAAATGGACGTGTATGAAGATTGGACTTGTGTATGTCTACATCTACATCTACATCTACAGTTTACGTCGTCACAGTCACACATGACTATTACGCGACGGGTGGTGCGCAGTCAGACTAAGTGAAAAAAGAAAGATAGAGTAGTTGGATAGATCAAAGACAGAATAAGTGAAAGGGGTTCAGCTACTCTTTCATCGCTTCATCCCAAGCCTCTCCCGCTACGGTGGCCGCCAAGGGGTAATGAAACCCCAACGGATACAGCCCCAGGAATCACTAGCTTTTACTTGTAGCTGAGCGTTGCAGTTAGAATTGAAGTGCTGACAACCCCTGCTTGAAAGATACCAAGTCAGGGGCCTCAGCAGTGCCTGCTGGCAGCGTGTTCCAGGTAGATATAGTCCGGGGGAAGAAGCTGTGTTTATAGTAGCTTGTCGTAGCTGTTAGTTGTCTGTACTTCCTTTCATGTGAAGATCTGGTTTTTCTTGCGGGTAAGGTCAGATACTGGTCTGCAGGAATGTCCACCAGGTCGTTAGTGATTTTGAAGAACATCGTGAGTTGGGCCTTGGTCCTCCGTGATTCGAGAGTCTCCCATTGCAGATGATCTATCATTGACGCGACACTGCTGGTGTTGTGGTACCTGTTTGTTGTGTATCTAGCTGCACGTCGCTGTACCATTTCCAGTTTCCTGATCAGATCTTGCTGGTAAGGGTTCCAGACCGTCGAGCAGTATTCAAGGCCAGGGCGTACAAGGGAGAAGTAGGCAGCTGCTTTTGCGTGCTCATTCTTGATCCTGAAGTTGCGTCGCAGGAAACCGAGTGTGCTGTTACCCTTTTTGACAGTCTTGTCTATGTGCAGTTTCCAGGACAAGTTCGTGGATATCTCAACTCCAAGGTACTTTGTCGAATCCTCTGTGATGAGTGTGTGTCCTTTGAGTGAGTAGTTGTGCAAGGCAGGTTTGCGCTTCCTATGGATACGGAGAATACTACACTTCTCTGGATGGAATGACATGCCCCATTTCTTCTCCCATGCAGCTAAACGATTCAGATCCTGTTGTAGAAGGTGGCAGTCGTCTGTTGAGTTAATCTGCCTGTATAAAACACAGTCGTCTGCAAACAGCCTTGTCTTGGATTGTACGGTTTGTGGTAGGTCGTTGATGAAAACTAAGAAGAGGATGGGACCCAATACACTACCCTGAGGTACTCCGCTAACTACTGGTGCTGGGTCTGATGTAGCTCCGTCAACGGTTACCCTCTGTGTTCTGTCAGACAGAAACGCTCTAATCCAATCCAGGGTCTTGCCTCTTATGCCATAGTGGTGGAGTTTAGTTAGCAGACGCTCATGTGGGACACGGTCGAAGGCTTTGCTGAAGTCTAATACAGCGAGGTTGTGCTGTTTGCCTTGATCTAAGGATCTTGCTAGCTCATCAATGAGTGTCAGTAGTTGTGTTTCGCAGCTCCTTCTACGCCTAAATCCGTGCTGGCTATCTGTGAGGATACAATGGTCATCCAGGTGTCTCATGATGTTGCTGACAATGATGTGCTCTAGTAGCTTACAGCTGATGCAGGTCAAGGACACTGGTCTGTAGTTGCTGGCCTTGTATCGTTCTCCCTTATGATACAGCATAGAAGATTTTGAGGCAAAAGGATAAAATGTTCTTTATCAGCATTTTCTTCTTTTGCCTCAATGTTTTTTCAAGCCTTTTCTATCATGGATGTCAAAACCAACCTAGGTCTTGTTTAGGAAGGCAGGGGTTTTCCTAGGCATTTTGGGAAACGGAGTCTGACCAAATTGGGAAATTTTTGAAGTGCAAAATGGCTCATTTTGAGCACAAAAGTAAGCGAAAAACTCATTTTCAGTAGTGAAATTAACAATTTTAAATAGATTGGGAAAAAATGAAGAAAATTTGCTTTGGGAACACAGAGGTTTGCATTGGGAACACCTCCGTTTTCAGGAGGCACAGAAAGCATAGGAAAACCACTGGAAGGAGTAAACTCATTTCCACAATGTCTACCTGTAACCAGAAAAGTCAAAATGGCAAATGCAGTCGACACTCGTTGTGTCGAAGACTCGAAGTCGGAGGGGCCGTCAAAATACCTCGACATATACGGAGTTCGACTTATCCAATTCAGCATTCCCACCACATTTTTTGAAGTTGGGTACATGTACCCACATGCCAAGTAAAACCTGGGTACATGACCCATATATATGGGTACATTGCTCAGGCCATGTATTTCCGAATTATTTGTTAAGGGGACGTCAAAACCAGGTCTTGTTTGGGAAAGGATTAATGCGGGCAATGATGGGCAACTCTTTTTGAACTTGATTTAGTGTTAGACAAGTGACGTCCCTTGTTGGTTCACGCTACCGAATCAGGCGCAGTCGGTCATTTTTGTTTTGATCTACTGTACATGTACAAGTTACATAAAGTTAAATAGCCGTCAATATCCGACAGACAATACAATATTGAATAAAATCAAAATTGCAAGCTTACTATTGGGGAAAAACGATCCTATTATCAACTGGCCGCATGACTATTGCAGTCTCTGCAGATGCAGAAGGAAATCCCGATGACGTCATTCGTCATTTGCTGATTCATGCAGGTTCGACTATTTTAATACACAACCCCAGTGAAAATTATTCGACTGGCTATACAGCTGACGTGCATTGTTTGTTACTAGAATGGAAAGGTCGAAAATGCCAGTAAACAAGGATGATAACACAGAGATTTACGGTGGCATATTAGGTTTCTAGTTCATAATTAGTTTCATACCCAAATTCGACGCTGACCTTACAAGAAAAACATTGCGTGCATGTACGCAATATGAAAGTAAAACTAGCGTGCACTTGTATTTATTTGCTAAATTACGCGTGTTCTTGCGTGAATGGGAATGCTGCCAATTTTGTTCGGCTTCGATAAAGTTGATATTTGACCGTTTTTGAAAGTACGATTATTATTGAAATATTGTAGGAAAAGGAAAGAAATTGCTCGTTTTGAGCAATTTCTATCCTTTTCCTACTATATTTTAATAGCTATATTGAGTTCAAAATTATTTTGTTTGAAAAAATTATGTCCATTGATGAGGACGGGACCAGATTTGAACTTCGACTTAAGTGAAAATTCGACTTATCGGTTGTCGACATAACGAGTGTCGACTGTACCATGATTCTCCAGCATGAGTCCATTTACTTCCAGGGGAGATTGTGTTTAACTCAGACCCTAAACTTAGTCTCTGTCAAAACACCATGGATATCTCATTCTCTCGGACAGATAAGCTACTGAATCAACAACGAAAAAAATAAAATATTCTATTTTTAGCTCACCTGAGCACAAAGTGCTCAAGGTGAGGTATTGTGATCGGTCGTTGTCCGTCGTCCGTCCGGTCGTCCGTCCGTCCGTCCGGCCGTCTGTCCACAATTTCTTTAAAGATCTTCTCCTCCCAAACCAGTAGGCCAATCTTTTTGAAACTTGGTAGGAATGATCCTTGGGTGAAGGGCTTTCAAAGTTGTTAAAAAAATTTGATTCCGTCAAAGACTCTGACTGCCGCGGCATGAGAAAAGGGGAAAATAGCCAAATCTTTTAAAAATCTTCTTCTGCCTAACCAGTAGGCCAATATTCTTGAAACTTAATATGAATGATCCTTGGGTAAAGGGCTTTCAAAGTTGTTAAAAGAATTTAATTCCATCAAAGCCTCTGGCTGCCGCAGCATGAGAAAAAGGGGAAAATAGCCAAATCTTCTAAAATTTTTCTTCTGCCCAATCAGTTGACCAATATTCTTGAAACTTCACATGAAAGATCCTTGGGTGAAGGGCTTTCAAAGTTGTTAAAAGAATTAATTCCATTAAAGATTCTGGCTGCCGCGGCATGAGAAAAGGGGCAAATAGCCATATCTTCTAAAAATCTTCTTCTGCCTAACCATATGACCAATATTCTTGAAACTTCACATATAAGATTCTTGGATGAAGGGCTTTCCAAGTTGTTAAAAGAATTTAATTCCATCAAAGCCTCTGGCTGCCGCAGCATGAGAAAAAGGGGAAAATAGCCAAATCTTCTAAAAATTTTTCTTCTGCCCAATCAGTTGACCAATATTCTTGAAACTTCACATGAAAGATCCTTGGGTGAAGGGCTTTCAAAGTTGTTAAAAGAATTAATTCCATTAAAGATTCTGGCTGCCGCGGCATGAGAAAAGGGGCAAATAGCCAAATCTTCTAAAAATTTAATCTTCTGCCTAATCAGTTGGCCAATATTCTTGAAACTTCACATGAATGATCCTTTGGTAAAGGGCTTTCAAAGTTGTTAGAAGAATTTTGTTAATATTTAAACCATTGCCAATTAGTGCAGCAATATCAGAAAAAGGGCAGAAGAGCAAATTATTTTTAAAAAGGCTGAATTTTTGTTACATTCATTTGAAAAACACAGGAGAAAGGGCTTTATTGAAACATTTCTTATTTTGCTGCTATTCAGGTCTAAGTGCTTAATTTCAACAAGACAACAAATTTCAGGTGAGCGACCTAGGGCCATCATGGCCCTCTTGTTAGCTCTACTTTTCGAAGAAAATGAGAGCTTATGCTGTCACCCGGGCGTTGGCGTTGCAACAAAGGTTAAAGTTTTTTCAAACATCAATGACTTCCATACTATCAAATGGATTCAACCCAACCTTGGAATACTTATTCACCATCACACCCTCTACCTTACTACCAGGGCCCATTACCCTGGCTACACTATATTTGGAGTTATGCCCCCTTTATACTAAGCAACTTAGAAAGTCGAGCGCGCTGTCTTCGGACAGCTCTTGTTTTTACAGAAAACTACCAGCAAATTATATGAATTCTGCAGGAAAGACTTGACCTCTATTAAGAAATGAACCAAGAAGATTTGAAAGCTCGTTTGAAGTCATGGCTTCAACAAGAAATGCAACAACACTCGCTTGGTCAATCAACAAAGTCTCTAGAAGCCAATGATTTTAAACCGTAAGTAATTGTATAGTTACCTAGAAAATTCTAAGAATTGCTGTGATTCTGCTGAAAAACTCAAAATTTGAAGTTGTGATTTTCAGAATTGTCAGGATTTGCTGGAAAATAATAGTTCTTGTAAAAAAAAATTTGGATTTTTTACCTGCGCATCCTGATACTTTTACTCATAATTTGGTCTCTGGGATGCAAAGTTAGTAGCTGGACTCATTGATATGGAATCCAGCGAGTCCCCAGGACTCACAGTCTTAAAATTGTAAAAAAATCACTGGTACAATACATGATAAATGCTGTATTGTACACAAATCAGATTCTTATTAGTACACAGTGACATGTTGTCAGCATTCAAATTGTAATAGGATAAGATTTTGGTGTTTGGGAAAGGGTAAACATACTGTTAGCTCTTGCGTTTGTTACCCGTGCTAACTAATGTCCATGCGAGAAAAAGTCTTGTCTTACACTTTCCTTATTAAATCCTGCTTTTGACATCCTTATTGAAAAGGGTTTGTGAAAAGAATTGGAGCGAAAGAAAGAAAATGCTGAGAATCAGCATTTTCTTCCATCAGTTTCGCCTCAATATTTTCTGTCATATTTTATACCATTGTAATCTTAATCAACATCAACTTTGTTGTCTGCACCAGCTTTTGAATGGATCACCCTGATATTCTGCTGTTTTGAAAAAGGGACTATAAATGAGCCGGGATCTGGATAAATGGTCCTTATATATAGCATTTTAGAAAACCAAGTTTACAGGTCTGCCTGTGACCAAATAAAGTAATGTGTAACCATTTTGCTAGCTAACAGTTGCTATAGCTACCAGAGTGCAATATGGATCTTAATCAGACTGTGTGTATGCACAGGCTGATCTAGATCCATGTTGTTCCCAAATGCCATAAGATACCTTTTAAGCGAGCCGGGACTTCAAGTCACGGGACCTAATGTCACAGCCCTAGTGTCGGCGTGCCGGCCCGTCTCGTCGCTTGAAAAACGTTTTCTTCACTTGAAAAAAAACACTTTAACCTGGTCTATATCTCGGGCACTATTTGAGATACAGCCTTGATATTTCACACATGAATACCTCCTGACAAGACCTTTCATTTGGGACCATGACCTTGTGACCTTGACCGTTGAGTTTGACCTACTTTTAAAAAAAACTTTAACCTGGGCAATATCGTGTGCACTATTAATGATAGAGCCTTTATATTTCACACATGGATACCTCCTGCCATGACCTTTCATTTGGGACCACAACCTTTGACCTAGTGACCTTGACTTTAGAGTCTGACCTACTTTTAAAAAACTTTAACCTGGCCTATATTTCAGGCACTATCAATGATAGAGCCTTGATATTTCACACATGGATACCTCCTGCCAAGACCTTTCATTTGGAACCATGACATTTGACCTTGTGGTCTTGACCTTTGAGTTTTACCTACTTTTAAAAAACTTTAACCTGGCCTATATCTCGTGCACTAATATACCGGTAGGTAGAACCTTGATATTTCACATATGGATACTTCTTGCAATGACCTTGACCTTCAGACCATGACCTTTGACATAGTGACTTTGACCTTGGACTCCTTTTTGCGACAAGCTTTCGTATAGGCGAGCTATGTTGTCCGCTGACAACTCTTGTTCCAGATCCTATTCATTTCTTGTTTACATTCAGACTATGTGTTGGACCGAATGCTGTAGTATGGAAGTGGGTTGTCGACCATGTATACTCAACTCAGTAAGTCTAGTTATTTTTGCAGGACACTGAGGACAGTGCCATAAGGTACCGTTTTCCAGATCCTGGCTCAAATATATTCATTTCTTGTTTACATTCAGACTGTGTGTTGGACCGAATGGTGCCGTATGGAAGTGGGTTGTCGACCATGTATACTCAACTCAGTAAGTCTGAAGTTATTTTTACAGGACAGGTGAATTTCAAACATTTACCAGAGGAGACTGTATTTTATCAGACCAACAATTAGACTCTCTTTCACCCTTTCCCAAACAGGACCTAGTTTTGACGCCCCTAATTGAAAAGGCTTCTGAAAACATTGAGACAAAAGAAGAAACTGCTGATAACCAGCAGTTTCTCCTTTTGTCTCAATATTTTCTATGCTTTATTTTACACAAATCCTATCTTTTTAGACACTAATTTTGACATCTTCAGCAGCTTTCAAATCGGACCACCCTAAAATTTTGTTGTTTGGGAAAGTGTTAAGCTTTTGAGTTTTAGTCAGTCCAATGCTCCATTACTTATCTAACTTTAGTCAATGTCAGATTGTCCCATTGATAAGAATTTTGCCTGAGACTGTTCTGTTTGTTATCCTAGCCTTTTAGAATCAGTTTAGGTTACATTGATTTTTTCTTGTTTTTTTTCTGCAATTTTTATAAGTCAGGCAGTTTTGTCAAGTATGGTTCATTTAACAGACCTCCATCATTTTTACCTGACATTTCAGGCTGACCAACATTAGTTCATGATGTCGTCTGATGCCCTAAACATTGGCTTTGTATTTAGAATGCTGCTATACTCCAGAGCTACAGATAAGAGAGGGGTATTAACCTTTAAAAATGCAATATTCTATTCAGAGATTCTGAAATCTATCAATTGGCTACTTGTCTGTGTTTGTTTGTTTAACAAATATTGGTTGTCTGTATGAACAATAAAGAGCAAAATATTTGCAAAATCTACTTGTCCGTAACATCTCTGGGACAACCTGGGCAACTCGGACAATGGATTTCAGAATCCCTGCTATTTATTGTTTATCAAACCCTATGTTGTGGGTACGAATTAGAGTTTTCTCATTGAGACGATTCAAATGAGTACCCACAACCTGGGGTTTAGAATTGAAATTACAAATTTAGAATGCCTTCACCCCTCTTTAACCCTTTCCCAAACAACAAAATTGTAGGCAGGTCCAATTCAAAACCTGCCGCAGACAACAAAATGGATGTTAATAAAGATTGAATTTGTGTGTGATATAGCCAAGAAAACATTGAGGCAAAAGGAGAAACTGCTGGTTATCAGCAGTTTCTTCTTTTGTCTCCATGTTTTCCCAAGCCTTTTCTATTAGGGACGTAAAAACCAGGTCTTGTTTGGGAAAGGGTTAATGTCTGTTGCTCTTTACTTTATTATATCTGGCTTTGTATAAATAATATGGCTTTATTTCAGGTCAGTCAGAAATATACATGGAAATCTAGCACTGTATCCTTTTCATGTTCCAAAAATGACAAACATGGTGTAAATCCATTACCAACTTGCAACATCTTAGACTGCAATAAAATTTAGAGATGTTGAAGACAACAATTTCAGGTGAATGAAGTCATTTATTGGGTCTTTTTTGGTACAAAACATTGTTGGACATGCAGTTATTCATTTTCCACAATGTTTTGATTGTTTTCAAAAACCTTTATCTTGCATGGTGTGAAAAACTTCATTATGTGGGAATGGGTTAACGAGAATCTGTACAAGCTTGGAAGAAAAATAGATTTTACGAGCGTGTATTTGATAAGGTTAAGATATCTTGAAAGATTGCTTCAAATGCTGTGAATATGACAATGTGTAAAGGCCATAAGCAATCAGAAGCCCAGAACATTATGTTTCTTGGGTTACAATTAGCGAATTAGTTTCATCCTTGGGCATTGGCCTCAACTTTATTCACCATGAATTACAACAATTACTGTGTAAAGCAACCAGTCCTTCTTGTACAGATATAGCAGATTGAAATAATCCTTAATTTACAAAGTAAGAAGATTACATCTAAGAAGAGTACCTACAAGGTGAAGTATGGTGATGGTGTGACATACGACGATACGGTGAACGATCTACTCCGTCGACGAGCAGAACTATCAGGGGAGATAACTTCAACATTGAGAGATGAAGGAATTCTGGAACATGACATAGAGAGACTTTGTAATGATATTAGCGAGACAGGTTAGTTTTGGCTCCCGGGTCCCTTTTTACCATCATTTTATGCCCCCATATCGAAAGATCAGGGACATATGGTTTTACTCATGTCCAACTGTCTGTCTGTCCAAAACCTGAATATTTCAGGGCATTTGTTTTTCACAAACACATCTTATCTAAATCTGAATTACATTACGGTACATGCTTGCTGGTGTGATATGTTTCAGCCCGGTAGGAGACATCTATTTACATATTTGGGTAGAACAGTTCTAATTTGAATCTTCTTTGAGTTTGGATATCTTTATCATTCTTATAAACTTATGAACCCTTTCTCAAGCAAGACCAGGCCCCGGTTTCTTGAAAAAACTTATGTACGTTCTCAGACTCAAATCTGAGCACCGCGCTCAAATCACAGGAAATCCATGTGAACTTCAATTGAATGCCAAACAAAGTTTTTTCGAGAAACCGGGGCCTGGTTTTGACATCCCTGATAGATAATCTTTTGTGAAATATTGACCCAAAAGAAGGAAATAGTGATAATCTTAGCATTTTCACCCTTTTGCCTCTATATTTTCAGGGCTATATTGCCCACAATTCTATCTCTCAACAACAATTTAGTTTTTTAGCGCAGCTTTTGAATTAGTGCAGTATAAATTTTTGTTGTTCTGGAACGAGTTATCAATGTACATTACAGAAGCTGCCTACCAGAAGCAGGTGGATGTTGTCAACAATGTCCGACGGAAGGCTTTCCTGAATGAAGCTTTCGCAACGCAGACCGAGTATACAGCAGCTCAGTATAGGAAATACCAGGAACATATTGATGATAAAGTAAAACTCATACAGACACAAGCCCAGTAAGATATTACTTTATAGTTCTTTACATAGATGACAGAATATACTGCAGCTCAGTATAGAAAATACCAGGAACATATTGATGATAAAGTAAAACTCATACAGACACAAGCCCAGTAAGATATTACTTTATAGTTCTTTACATAGATGACAGAATATACTGCAGCTCAGTATAGAAAATACCTGGAACATATTGATGATAAAGTAAAACTCATACAGACACAAGCCCAGTAAGATATTACTTTATAGTTCTTTACATAGATGACAGAATATACTGCAGCTCAGTATAGAAAATACCTGGAACATATTGATGATAAAGTAAAACTCATACAGACACAAGCCCAGTAAGATATTACTTTATAGTTCTTTACATAGATGACAGAATATACTGCAGCTCAGTATAGGAAATACCTGGAACATATTGATGATAAAGTAAAACTCATACAGACACAAGCCCAGTAAGATATTACTTTATAGTTCTTTACATAGATGACAGAATATACTGCAGCTCAGTATAGGAAATACCTGGAACATATTGATGATAAAGTAAAACTCATACAGACACAAGCCCAGTAAGATATTACTTTATAGTTCTTTACATAGATGACAGAATATACTGCAGCTCAGTATAGAAAATACCTGGAACATATTGATGATAAAGTAAAACTCATACAGACACAAGCCCAGTAAGATATTACTTTATAGTTCTTGACATAGATGACAGAATATACTGCAGCTCAGTATAGAAAATACCAGGAACATATTGATGATAAAGTAAAACTCATACAGACACAAGCCCAGTAAGATATTACTTTATAGTTCTTTACATAGATGACAGAATATACTGCAGCTCAGTATAGGAAATACCTGGAACATATTGATGATAAAGTAAAACTCATACAGACACAAGCCCAGTAAGATATTACTTTATAGTTCTTTACATAGATGACAGAATATACTGCAGCTCAGTATAGAAAATACCAGGAACATATTGACGATAAAGTAAAACTCATACAGACACAAGCCCAGTAAGATATTACTTTATAGTTCTTGACATAGATGACAGAATATACTGCAGCTCAGTATAGAAAATACCTGGAACATATTGATGATAAAGTAAAACTCATACAGACACAAGCCCAGTAAGATATTACTTTATAGTTCTTTACATAGATGACAGAATATACTGCAGCTCAGTATAGAAAATACCAGGAACATATTGATGATAAAGTAAAACTCATACAGACACAAGCCCAGTAAGATATTACTTTATAGTTCTTTACATAGATGACAGAATATACTGCAGCTCAGTATAGAAAATACCAGGAACATATTGATGATAAAGTAAAACTCATACAGACACAAGCCCAGTAAGATATTACTTTATAGTTCTTTACATAGATGACAGAATATACTGCAGCTCAGTATAGAAAATACCAGGAACATATTGATGATAAAGTAAAACTCATACAGACACAAGCCCAGTAAGATATTACTTTATAGTTCTTTACATAGATGACAGAATATACTGCAGCTCAGTATAGAAAATACCTGGAACATATTGATGATAAAGTAAAACTGATACAGACACAAGCCCAGTAAGATATTACTTTATAGTTCTTGACATAGATGACAGAATATACTGCAGCTCAGTATAGAAAATACCAGGAACATATTGATGATAAAGTAAAACTCATACAGACACAAGCCCAGTAAGATATTACTTTATAGTTCTTTACATAGATGACAGAATATACTGCAGCTCAGTATAGAAAATACCTGGAACATATTGATGATAAAGTAAAACTCATACAGACACAGGCCCAGTAAGATATTACTTTATAGTTCTTTACATAGATGACAGAATATACTGCAGCTCAGTATAGAAAATACCTGGAACATATTGATGATAAAGTAAAACTCATACAGACACAAGCCCAGTAAGATATTACTTTATAGTTCTTTACATAGATGACAGAATATACTGCAGCTCAGTATAGAAAATACCTGGAACATATTGATGATAAAGTAAAACTCATACAGACACAAGCCCAGTAAGATATTACTTTATAGTTCTTTACATAGATGACAGAATATACTGCAGCTCAGTATAGAAAATACCAGGAACATATTGATGATAAAGTAAAACTCATACAGACACAAGCACAGTAAGATATTACTTTATAGTTCTTTACATAGATGACAGAATATACTGCAGCTCAGTATAGGAAATACCAGGAACATATTGATGATAAAGTAAAACTGATACAGACACAAGCCCAGTAAGATATTACTTTATAGTTCTTTACATAGATGACAGAATATACTGCAGCTCAGTATAGAAAATACCTGGAACATATTGATGATAAAGTTAAACTCATACAGACACAAGCCCAGTAAGATATTACTCTATAGTTCTTTACATAGATGACAGAATATACTGCAGCTCAGTATAGAAAATACCTGGAACATATTGATGATAAAGTAAAACTGATACAGACACAAGCCCAGTAAGATATTACTTTATAGTTCTTGACATAGATGACAGAATATACTGCAGCTCAGTATAGAAAATACCTGGAACATATTGATGATAAAGTTAAACTCATACAGACACAAGCCCAGTAAGATATTACTCTATAGTTCTTTACATAGATGACAGAATATACTGCAGCTCAGTATAGGAAATACCAGGAACATATTGATGATAAAGTTAAACTCATACAGACACAAGCCCAGTAAGATATTACTTTATAGTTCTTGACATAGATGACAGAATATACTGCAGCTCAGTATAGAAAATACCTGGAACATATTGATGATAAAGTAAAACTCATACAGACACAAGCCCAGTAAGATATTACTTTATAGTTCTTTACATAGATGACAGAATATACTGCAGCTCAGTATAGGAAATACCAGGAACATATTGATGATAAAGTAAAACTCATACAGACACAAGCCCAGTAAGATATTACTTTATAGTTCTTTACATAGATGACAGAATATACTGCAGCTCAGTATAGAAAATACCTGGAACATATTGATGATAAAGTTAAACTCATACAGACACAAGCCCAGTAAGATATTACTTTATAGTTCTTTACATAGATGACAGAATATACTGCAGCTCAGTATAGAAAATACCAGGAACATATTGATGATAAAGTAAAACTCATACAGACACAAGCCCAGTAAGATATTACTTTATAGTTCTTGACATAGATGACAGAATATACGACAGCTCAGTATAGAAAATACCTGGAACATATTGATGATAAAGTAAAACTCATACAGACACAAGCCCAGTAAGATATTACTTTATAGTTCTTTACATAGATGACAGAATATACGACAGCTCAGTATAGAAAATACCTGGAACATATTGATGATAAAGTAAAACTCATACAGACACAAGCCCAGTAAGATATTACTTTATAGTTCTTTACATAGATGACAGAATATATGACAGCTCAGTATAGAAAATACCTGGAACATATTGATGATAAAGTAAAACTCATACAGACACAAGCCCAGTAAGATATTACTTTATAGTTCTTGACATAGATGACAGAATATACGACAGCTCAGTATAGAAAATACCTGGAACATATTGATGATAAAGTAAAACTCATACAGACACAAGCCCAGTAAGATATTACTTTATAGTTCTTTACATAGATGACAGAATATACGACAGCTCAGTATAGAAAATACCTGGAACATATTGATGATAAAGTAAAACTCATACAGACACAAGCCCAGTAAGATATTACTTTATAGTTCTTGACATAGATGGCAGAATATACTGCAGCTCAGTATAGAAAATACCTGGAACATATTGATGATAAAGTAAAACTCATACAGACACAAGCCCAGTAAGATATTACTTTATAGTTCTTTACATAGATGACAGAATATACTGCAGCTCAGTATAGAAAATACCTGGAACATATTGATGATAAAGTAAAACTCATACAGACACAAGCCCAGTAAGATATTACTTTATAGTTCTTGACATAGATGGCAGAATATACTGCAGCTCAGTATAGGAAATACCAGGAACATATTGATGATAAAGTAAAACTCATACAGACACAGGCCCAGTAAGATATTACTTTATAGTTCTTTACATAGATGACAGAATATATGACAGCTCAGTATAGAAAATACCTGGAACATATTGATGATAAAGTAAAACTCATACAGACACAGGCCCAGTAAGATATTACTTTATAGTTCTTGACATAGATGACAGAATATACTGCAGCTCAGTATAGAAAATACCAGGAACATATTGATGATAAAGTAAAACTCATACAGACACAAGCACAGTAAGATATTACTTTATAGTTCTTTACATAGATGACAGAATATACTGCAGCTCAGTATAGAAAATACCTGGAACATATTGATGATAAAGTTAAACTGATACAGACACAGGCCCAGTAAGATATTACTTTATAGTTCTTTACATAGATGACAGAATATACTGCAGCTCAGTATAGAAAATACCTGGAACATATTGATGATAAAGTAAAACTCATACAGACACAAGCCCAGTAAGATATTACTTTATAGTTCTTTACATAGATGACAGAATATACTGCAGCTCAGTATAGAAAATACCAGGAACATATTGATGATAAAGTAAAACTCATACAGACACAAGCCCAGTAAGATATTACTTTATAGTTCTTTACATAGATGACAGAATATACTGCAGCTCAGTATAGAAAATACCAGGAACATATTGATGATAAAGTAAAACTCATACAGACACAGGCCCAGTAAGATATTACTTTATAGTTCTTTACATAGATGACAGAATATATGACAGCTCAGTATAGAAAATACCTGGAACATATTGATGATAAAGTAAAACTCATACAGACACAGGCCCAGTAAGATATTACTTTATAGTTCTTTACATAGATGACAGAATATATGACAGCTCAGTATAGAAAATACCAGGAACATATTGATGATAAAGTAAAACTCATACAGACACAAGCCCAGTAAGATATTACTTTATAGTTCTTTACATAGATGACAGAATATATGACAGCTCAGTATAGAAAATACCTGGAACATATTGATGATAAAGTAAAACTCATACAGACACAAGCCCAGTAAGATATTACTTTATAGTTCTTTACATAGATGACAGAATATATGACAGCTCAGTATAGAAAATACCTGGAACATATTGATGATAAAGTAAAACTCATACAGACACAAGCCCAGTAAGATATTACTTTATAGTTCTTTACATAGATGACAGAATATACTGCAGCTCAGTATAGAAAATACCTGGAACATATTGATGATAAAGTTAAACTCATACAGACACAAGCCCAGTAAGATATTATTTTATAGTTCTTTACATAGATGACAGAATATATGACAGCTCAGTATAGAAAATACCAGGAACATATTGATGATAAAGTAAAACTCATACAGACACAGGCCCAGTAAGATATTACTTTATAGTTCTTGACATAGATGACAGAATATACTGCAGCTCAGTATAGAAAATACCTGGAACATATTGATGATAAAGTAAAACTCATACAGACACAAGCCCAGTAAGATATTACTTTATAGTTCTTTACATAGATGACAGAATATACGACAGCTCAGTATAGAAAATACCTGGAACATATTGATGATAAAGTAAAACTCATACAGACACAAGCCCAGTAAGATATTACTTTATAGTTCTTTACATAGATGACAGAATATACTGCAGCTCAGTATAGAAAATACCAGGAACATATTGATGATAAAGTAAAACTCATACAGACACAAGCCCAGTAAGATATTACTTTATAGTTCTTTACATAGATGACAGAATATACTGCAGCTCAGTATAGAAAATACCAGGAACATATTGATGATAAAGTAAAACTCATACAGACACAAGCCCAGTAAGATATTACTTTATAGTTCTTGACATAGATGACAGAATATACTGCAGCTCAGTATAGAAAATACCTGGAACATATTGATGATAAAGTTAAACTCATACAGACACAGGCCCAGTAAGATATTACTTTATAGTTCTTTACATAGATGACAGAATATACTGCAGCTCAGTATAGAAAATACCTGGAACATATTGATGATAAAGTAAAACTCATACAGACACAAGCCCAGTAAGATATTACTTTATAGTTCTTGACATAGATGACAGAATATACTGCAGCTCAGTATAGAAAATACCAGGAACATATTGATGATAAAGTAAAACTCATACAGACACAAGCCCAGTAAGATATTACTTTATAGTTCTTTACATAGATGACAGAATATACTGCAGCTCAGTATAGAAAATACCTGGAACATATTGATGATAAAGTAAAACTCATACAGACACAAGCCCAGTAAGATATTACTTTATAGTTCTTGACATAGATGACAGAATATACGACAGCTCAGTATAGAAAATACCAGGAACATATTGATGATAAAGTAAAACTCATACAGACACAAGCCCAGTAAGATATTACTTTATAGTTCTTTACATAGATGACAGAATATATGACAGCTCA
Organism: Fragum sueziense; assembly: GCA_963680895.1. Lineage (NCBI taxonomy): Eukaryota > Metazoa > Mollusca > Bivalvia > Cardiida > Cardiidae > Fragum > Fragum sueziense. Next base: position 1,984,949 of record OY804600.1, on the reverse strand, counting down.
GTATAGAAAATACCTGGAACATATTGATGATAAAGTAAAACTCATACAGACACAAGCCCAGTAAGATATTACTTTATAGTTCTTTACATAGATGACAGAATATACTGCAGCTCAGTATAGGAAATACCTGGAACATATTGATGATAAAGTAAAACTCATACAGACACAAGCCCAGTAAGATATTACTCTATAGTTCTTTACATAGATGACAGAATATACTGCAGCTCAGTATAGAAAATACCTGGAACATATTGATGATAAAGTAAAACTCATACAGACACAGGCCCAGTAAGATATTACTTTATAGTTCTTTACATAGATGACAGAATATATGACAGCTCAGTATAGAAAATACCTGGAACATATTGATGATAAAGTAAAACTCATACAGACACAAGCCCAGTAAGATATTACTTTATAGTTCTTTACATAGATGACAGAATATACTGCAGCTCAGTATAGAAAATACCAGGAACATATTGATGATAAAGTAAAACTCATACAGACACAAGCCCAGTAAGATATTACTTTATAGTTCTTTACATAGATGACAGAATATACGACAGCTCAGTATAGAAAATACCTGGAACATATTGATGATAAAGTAAAACTCATACAGACACAGGCCCAGTAAGATATTACTTTATAGTTCTTTACATAGATGACAGAATATACTGCAGCTCAGTATAGAAAATACCTGGAACATATTGATGATAAAGTAAAACTCATACAGACACAGGCCCAGTAAGATATTACTTTATAGTTCTTTACATAGATGACAGAATATACGACAGCTCAGTATAGAAAATACCTGGAACATATTGATGATAAAGTAAAACTCATACAGACACAAGCCCAGTAAGATATTACTTTATAGTTCTTGACATAGATGACAGAATATACTGCAGCTCAGTATAGGAAATACCAGGAACATATTGATGATAAAGTAAAACTCATACAGACACAAGCACAGTAAGATATTACTTTATAGTTCTTTACATAGATGACAGAATATACGACAGCTCAGTATAGAAAATACCTGGAACATATTGATGATAAAGTAAAACTCATACAGACACAGGCCCAGTAAGATATTACTTTATAGTTCTTTACATAGATGACAGAATATACTGCAGCTCAGTATAGAAAATACCTGGAACATATTGATGATAAAGTAAAACTGATACAGACACAGGCCCAGTAAGATATTACTTTATAGTTCTTTACATAGATGACAGAATATACTGCAGCTCAGTATAGAAAATACCTGGAACATATTGATGATAAAGTAAAACTCATACAGACACAAGCCCAGTAAGATATTACTCTATAGTTCTTTACATAGATGACAGAATATACGACAGCTCAGTATAGAAAATACCTGGAACATATTGATGATAAAGTAAAACTCATACAGACACAAGCCCAGTAAGATATTACTTTATAGTTCTTTACATAGATGACAGAATATACGACAGCTCAGTATAGAAAATACCTGGAACATATTGATGATAAAGTAAAACTCATACAGACACAAGCCCAGTAAGATATTACTTTATAGTTCTTTACATAGATGACAGAATATACTGCAGCTCAGTATAGAAAATACCAGGAACATATTGATGATAAAGTAAAACTCATACAGACACAAGCCCAGTAAGATATTACTTTATAGTTCTTTACATAGATGACAGAATATACGACAGCTCAGTATAGAAAATACCTGGAACATATTGATGATAAAGTAAAACTCATACAGACACAAGCCCAGTAAGATATTACTTTATAGTTCTTTACATAGATGACAGAATATACTGCAGCTCAGTATAGAAAATACCTGGAACATATTGATGATAAAGTTAAACTCATACAGACACAAGCCCAGTAAGATATTACTTTATAGTTCTTTACATAGATGACAGAATATACTGCAGCTCAGTATAGAAAATACCTGGAACATATTGATGATAAAGTAAAACTCATACAGACACAAGCCCAGTAAGATATTACTTTATAGTTCTTTACATAGATGACAGAATATACTGCAGCTCAGTATAGAAAATACCTGGAACATATTGATGATAAAGTTAAACTCATACAGACACAAGCCCAGTAAGATATTACTTTATAGTTCTTTACATAGATGACAGAATATACTGCAGCTCAGTATAGAAAATACCTGGAACATATTGATGATAAAGTAAAACTCATACAGACACAGGCCCAGTAAGATATTACTTTATAGTTCTTTACATAGATGACAGAATATACTGCAGCTCAGTATAGGAAATACCAGGAACATATTGATGATAAAGTAAAACTCATACAGACACAAGCCCAGTAAGATATTACTTTATAGTTCTTGACATAGATGACAGAATATACTGCAGCTCAGTATAGAAAATACCTGGAACATATTGATGATAAAGTAAAACTGATACAGACACAAGCCCAGTAAGATATTACTTTATAGTTCTTTACATAGATGACAGAATATACTGCAGCTCAGTATAGAAAATACCTGGAACATATTGATGATAAAGTAAAACTCATACAGACACAGGCCCAGTAAGATATTACTTTATAGTTCTTGACATAGATGACAGAATATACTGCAGCTCAGTATAGAAAATACCTGGAACATATTGATGATAAAGTAAAACTCATACAGACACAAGCCCAGTAAGATATTACTTTATAGTTCTTTACATAGATGACAGAATATACTGCAGCTCAGTATAGAAAATACCTGGAACATATTGATGATAAAGTAAAACTCATACAGACACAAGCCCAGTAAGATATTACTTTATAGTTCTTGACATAGATGACAGAATATATGACAGCTCAGTATAGAAAATACCTGGAACATATTGATGATAAAGTAAAACTCATACAGACACAAGCCCAGTAAGATATTACTTTATAGTTCTTGACATAGATGACAGAATATACTGCAGCTCAGTATAGGAAATACCAGGAACATATTGATGATAAAGTAAAACTGATACAGACACAAGCCCAGTAAGATATTACTTTATAGTTCTTTACATAGATGACAGAATATACTGCAGCTCAGTATAGAAAATACCTGGAACATATTGATGATAAAGTAAAACTCATACAGACACAAGCCCAGTAAGATATTACTTTATAGTTCTTTACATAGATGACAGAATATACTGCAGCTCAGTATAGAAAATACCTGGAACATATTGATGATAAAGTTAAACTGATACAGACACATGCCCAGTAAGATATTGCTTTATAGTTCTTTACATAGATGACAGAATATATGACAACTCAGTATAGGAAATACCTGGAACATATTGATGATAAAGTTAAACTCATACAGACACAAGCCCAGTAAGATATTACTTTATAGTTCTTTACATAGATGACAGAATATATGACAGCTCAGTATAGAAAATACCTGGAACATATTGATGATAAAGTAAAACTCATACAGACACAAGCCCAGTAAGATATTACTTTATAGTTCTTTACATAGATGACAGAATATACTGCAGCTCAGTATAGAAAATACCTGGAACATATTGATGATAAAGTAAAACTGATACAGACACAAGCCCAGTAAGATATTACTTTATAGTTCTTTACATAGATGACAGAATATACTGCAGCTCAGTATAGAAAATACCTGGAACATATTGATGATAAAGTAAAACTCATACAGACACAGGCCCAGTAAGATATTACTTTATAGTTCTTTACATAGATGACAGAATATACTGCAGCTCAGTATAGAAAATACCAGGAACATATTGATGATAAAGTAAAACTCATACAGACACAAGCCCAGTAAGATATTACTTTATAGTTCTTTACATAGATGACAGAATATACGACAGCTCAGTATAGAAAATACCTGGAACATATTGATGATAAAGTAAAACTCATACAGACACAGGCCCAGTAAGATATTACTTTATAGTTCTTTACATAGATGACAGAATATACTGCAGCTCAGTATAGAAAATACCTGGAACATATTGATGATAAAGTAAAACTCATACAGACACAGGCCCAGTAAGATATTACTTTATAGTTCTTGACATAGATGACAGAATATATGACAGCTCAGTATAGAAAATACCAGGAACATATTGATGATAAAGTAAAACTCATACAGACACAAGCCCAGTAAGATATTACTTTATAGTTCTTTACATAGATGACAGAATATACTGCAGCTCAGTATAGAAAATACCTGGAACATATTGATGATAAAGTAAAACTCATACAGACACAAGCCCAGTAAGATATTACTTTATAGTTCTTGACATAGATGGCAGAATATACTGCAGCTCAGTATAGGAAATACCAGGAACATATTGATGATAAAGTAAAACTCATACAGACACAGGCCCAGTAAGATATTACTTTATAGTTCTTTACATAGATGACAGAATATACTGCAGCTCAGTATAGGAAATACCTGGAACATATTGATGATAAAGTAAAACTCATACAGACACAAGCCCAGTAAGATATTACTGTATAGTTCTTTACATAGATGACAGAATATATGACAACTCAGTATAGGAAGTACCAGGAACATATTGATGATAAAGTAAAACTGATACAGACTCAAGCCCAGTAAGATATTACTTTATAGTTCTTTACATAGATGACAGAATATACTGCAGCTCAGTATAGAAAATACCTGGAACATATTGATGATAAAGTAAAACTCATACAGACACAAGCCCAGTAAGATATTACTTTATAGTTCTTTACATAGATGACAGAATATACTGCAGCTCAGTATAGGAAATACCTGGAACATATTGATGATAAAGTAAAACTGATACAGACACAAGCCCAGTAAGATATTACTTTATAGTTCTTTACATAGATGACAGAATATACTGCAGCTCAGTATAGAAAATACCAGGAACATATTGATGATAAAGTAAAACTGATACAGACACAAGCCCAGTAAGATATTACTTTATAGTTCTTGACATAGATGACAGAATATACTGCAGCTCAGTATAGAAAATACCAGGAACATATTGATGATAAAGTAAAACTCATACAGACACAAGCCCAGTAAGATATTACTTTATAGTTCTTGACATAGATGACAGAATATACTGCAGCTCAGTATAGAAAATACCTGGAACATATTGATGATAAAGTAAAACTCATACAGACACAAGCCCAGTAAGATATTACTTTATAGTTCTTGACATAGATGACAGAATATACTGCAGCTCAGTATAGAAAATACCTGGAACATATTGATGATAAAGTTAAACTCATACAGACACAAGCCCAGTAAGATATTACTTTATAGTTCTTTACATAGATGACAGAATATACTGCAGCTCAGTATAGAAAATACCTGGAACATATTGATGATAAAGTAAAACTCATACAGACACAAGCCCAGTAAGATATTACTTTATAGTTCTTGACATAGATGACAGAATATACTGCAGCTCAGTATAGAAAATACCAGGAACATATTGATGATAAAGTAAAACTCATACAGACACAAGCCCAGTAAGATATTACTTTATAGTTCTTGACATAGATGACAGAATATACTGCAGCTCAGTATAGAAAATACCTGGAACATATTGATGATAAAGTAAAACTCATACAGACACAAGCCCAGTAAGATATTACTTTATAGTTCTTTACATAGATGACAGAATATACTGCAGCTCAGTATAGAAAATACCTGGAACATATTGATGATAAAGTTAAACTGATACAGACACAAGCCCAGTAAGATATTACTTTATAGTTCTTTACATAGATGACAGAATATACTGCAGCTCAGTATAGAAAATACCTGGAACATATTGATGATAAAGTAAAACTCATACAGACACAAGCCCAGTAAGATATTACTCTATAGTTCTTTACATAGATGACAGAATATACTGCAGCTCAGTATAGAAAATACCTGGAACATATTGATGATAAAGTAAAACTCATACAGACACAAGCCCAGTAAGATATTACTCTATAGTTCTTTACATAGATGACAGAATATACTGCAGCTCAGTATAGAAAATACCTGGAACATATTGATGATAAAGTTAAACTCATACAGACACAAGCACAGTAAGATATTACTCTATAGTTCTTTACATAGATGACAGAATATACTGCAGCTCAGTATAGAAAATACCTGGAACATATTGATGATAAAGTTAAACTCATACAGACACAAGCCCAGTAAGATATTACTTTATAGTTCTTTACATAGATGACAGAATATATGACAGCTCAGTATAGAAAATACCTGGAACATATTGATGATAAAGTAAAACTCATACAGACACAAGCCCAGTAAGATATTACTTTATAGTTCTTTACATAGATGACAGAATATACTGCAGCTCAGTATAGAAAATACCTGGAACATATTGATGATAAAGTAAAACTCATACAGACACAAGCCCAGTAAGATATTACTTTATAGTTCTTGACATAGATGACAGAATATACTGCAGCTCAGTATAGGAAATACCAGGAACATATTGATGATAAAGTTAAACTGATACAGACACAGGCCCAGTAAGATATTGCTTTATAGTTCTTTACATAGATGACAGAATATATGACAGCTCAGTATAGAAAATACCTGGAACATATTGATGATAAAGTAAAACTCATACAGACACAAGCCCAGTAAGATATTACTTTATAGTTCTTTACATAGATGACAGAATATACTGCAGCTCAGTATAGAAAATACCTGGAACATATTGATGATAAAGTAAAACTCATACAGACACAAGCCCAGTAAGATATTACTTTATAGTTCTTTACATAGATGACAGAATATACTGCAGCTCAGTATAGAAAATACCTGGAACATATTGATGATAAAGTAAAACTCATACAGACACAGGCCCAGTAAGATATTACTTTATAGTTCTTTACATAGATGACAGAATATACTGCAGCTCAGTATAGGAAATACCAGGAACATATTGATGATAAAGTAAAACTCATACAGACACAAGCACAGTAAGATATTACTTTATAGTTCTTGACATAGATGACAGAATATACTGCAGCTCAGTATAGAAAATACCAGGAACATATTGATGATAAAGTAAAACTCATACAGACACAAGCCCAGTAAGATATTACTTTATAGTTCTTTACATAGATGACAGAATATACTGCAGCTCAGTATAGGAAATACCTGGAACATATTGATGATAAAGTTAAACTGATACAGACACAGGCCCAGTAAGATATTACTTTATAGTTCTTTACATAGATGACAGAATATACTGCAGCTCAGTATAGAAAATACCTGGAACATATTGATGATAAAGTAAAACTCATACAGACACAAGCCCAGTAAGATATTACTTTATAGTTCTTTACATAGATGACAGAATATACTGCAGCTCAGTATAGGAAATACCAGGAACATATTGATGATAAAGTAAAACTCATACAGACACAAGCACAGTAAGATATTACTTTATAATTCTTGACATAGATGACAGAATATACTGCAGCTCAGTATAGAAAATACCTGGAACATATTGATGATAAAGTAAAACTCATACAGACACAAGCCCAGTAAGATATTACTTTATAGTTCTTTACATAGATGACAGAATATACTGCAGCTCAGTATAGAAAATACCAGGAACATATTGATGATAAAGTAAAACTCATACAGACACAAGCCCAGTAAGATATTACTTTATAGTTCTTTACATAGATGACAGAATATACTGCAGCTCAGTATAGGAAATACCTGGAACATATTGATGATAAAGTTAAACTGATACAGACACAGGCCCAGTAAGATATTACTTTATAGTTCTTGACATAGATGACAGAATATACTGCAGCTCAGTATAGAAAATACCTGGAACATATTGATGATAAAGTTAAACTGATACAGACACAAGCCCAGTAAGATATTACTTTATAGTTCTTTACATAGATGACAGAATATACTGCAGCTCAGTATAGAAAATACCTGGAACATATTGATGATAAAGTAAAACTCATACAGACACAAGCCCAGTAAGATATTACTCTATAGTTCTTTACATAGATGACAGAATATACTGCAGCTCAGTATAGAAAATACCTGGAACATATTGATGATAAAGTAAAACTGATACAGACACAAGCCCAGTAAGATATTACTCTATAGTTCTTTACATAGATGACAGAATATACTGCAGCTCAGTATAGAAAATACCAGGAACATATTGATGATAAAGTAAAACTCATACAGACACAAGCACAGTAAGATATTACTTTATAGTTCTTTACATAGATGACAGAATATACGACAGCTCAGTATAGAAAATACCTGGAACATATTGATGATAAAGTAAAACTCATACAGACACAGGCCCAGTAAGATATTACTTTATAGTTCTTTACATAGATGACAGAATATACTGCAGCTCAGTATAGAAAATACCAGGAACATATTGATGATAAAGTAAAACTCATACAGACACAAGCCCAGTAAGATATTACTTTATAGTTCTTTACATAGATGACAGAATATACTGCAGCTCAGTATAGAAAATACCTGGAACATATTGATGATAAAGTAAAACTCATACAGACACAAGCCCAGTAAGATATTACTTTATAGTTCTTTACATAGATGACAGAATATACTGCAGCTCAGTATAGAAAATACCTGGAACATATTGATGATAAAGTAAAACTCATACAGACACAGGCCCAGTAAGATATTACTTTATAGTTCTTTACATAGATGACAGAATATATGACAGCTCAGTATAGAAAATACCTGGAACATATTGATGATAAAGTAAAACTCATACAGACACAAGCCCAGTAAGATATTACTTTATAGTTCTTGACATAGATGACAGAATATACTGCAGCTCAGTATAGAAAATACCTGGAACATATTGATGATAAAGTAAAACTCATACAGACACAAGCACAGTAAGATATTACTTTATAGTTCTTTACATAGATGACAGAATATACTGCAGCTCAGTATAGGAAATACCAGGAACATATTGATGATAAAGTAAAACTCATACAGACACAGGCCCAGTAAGATATTACTTTATAGTTCTTTACATAGATGACAGAATATACGACAGCTCAGTATAGGAAATACCAGGAACATATTGATGATAAAGTAAAACTCATACAGACACAAGCCCAGTAAGATATTACTTTATAGTTCTTTACATAGATGACAGAATATATGACAGCTCAGTATAGGAAATACCTGGAACATATTGATGATAAAGTAAAACTCATACAGACACAAGCCCAGTAAGATATTACTTTATAGTTCTTTACATAGATGACAGAATATACTGCAGCTCAGTATAGGAAATACCTGGAACATATTGATGATAAAGTAAAACTCATACAGACACAAGCCCAGTAAGATATTACTTTATAGTTCTTGACATAGATGACAGAATATACTGCAGCTCAGTATAGGAAATACCTGGAACATATTGATGATAAAGTAAAACTCATACAGACACAGGCCCAGTAAGATATTACTTTATAGTTCTTGACATAGATGACAGAATATACTGCAGCTCAGTATAGAAAATACCTGGAACATATTGATGATAAAGTTAAACTCATACAGACACAAGCCCAGTAAGATATTACTTTATAGTTCTTTACATAGATGACAGAATATACTGCAGCTCAGTATAGAAAATACCTGGAACATATTGATGATAAAGTAAAACTCATACAGACACAAGCCCAGTAAGATATTACTTTATAGTTCTTTACATAGATGACAGAATATATGACAGCTCAGTATAGAAAATACCTGGAACATATTGATGATAAAGTAAAACTCATACAGACACAAGCACAGTAAGATATTACTTTATAGTTCTTTACATAGATGACAGAATATACTGCAGCTCAGTATAGAAAATACCTGGAACATATTGATGATAAAGTAAAACTCATACAGACACAAGCCCAGTAAGATATTACTTTATAGTTCTTTACATAGATGACAGAATATATGACAGCTCAGTATAGAAAATACCTGGAACATATTGATGATAAAGTAAAACTCATACAGACACAAGCCCAGTAAGATATTACTTTATAGTTCTTTACATAGATGACAGAATATACTGCAGCTCAGTATAGAAAATACCTGGAACATATTGATGATAAAGTAAAACTCATACAGACACAAGCACAGTAAGATATTACTTTATAGTTCTTTACATAGATGACAGAATATACTGCAGCTCAGTATAGAAAATACCAGGAACATATTGATGATAAAGTTAAACTCATACAGACACAAGCCCAGTAAGATATTACTTTATAGTTCTTTACATAGATGACAGAATATATGACAGCTCAGTATAGAAAATACCTGGAACATATTGATGATAAAGTAAAACTCATACAGACACAAGCCCAGTAAGATATTACTTTATAGTTCTTTACATAGATGACAGAATATACTGCAGCTCAGTATAGAAAATACCTGGAACATATTGATGATAAAGTAAAACTCATACAGACACAAGCACAGTAAGATATTACTTTATAGTTCTTTACATAGATGACAGAATATACTGCAGCTCAGTATAGAAAATACCTGGAACATATTGATGATAAAGTAAAACTCATACAGACACAGGCCCAGTAAGATATTACTTTATAGTTCTTTACATAGATGACAGAATATACTGCAGCTCAGTATAGAAAATACCTGGAACATATTGATGATAAAGTTAAACTGATACAGACACAAGCCCAGTAAGATATTACTTTATAGTTCTTTACATAGATGACAGAATATACTGCAGCTCAGTATAGAAAATACCTGGAACATATTGATGATAAAGTAAAACTCATACAAACACAAGCCCAGTAAGATATTACTTTATAGTTCTTTACATAGATGACAGAATATATGACAGCTCAGTATAGAAAATACCAGGAACATATTGATGATAAAGTAAAACTCATACAGACACAGGCCCAGTAAGATATTACTTTATAGTTCTTTACATAGATGACAGAATATACTGCAGCTCAGTATAGAAAATACCTGGAACATATTGATGATAAAGTAAAACTCATACAGACACAGGCCCAGTAAGATATTGCTTCATGGATCTATAAATAGATATTAACCCTATCCCAAACAACAAAATTTTAGGGTGAACCACTTCAAAAACTGCTAAAAATGACAAAATTGAAGTTATTAAAGATAGCATTTGTGTAAAATATGACGTAGAAAATATTGAGACAAAAGGAGAAACTGCTGGTCATCAGCAGTTTCTTCTTTTGTCACAATGTTTTCCCAAGTCTATTCCACTAGGGACGTCAAAACCAGGTCTTGTTTGGGAGAGGGTTAATCTTTTCCTAAAGAGTGAGGCATTCTGATGCATCTTATAGAAAATGCTTAGGAAATGCCAACCAGTAGCGGGTGGATGTGGTATCTCAGTGCAGAAAATACAAAGATTGCATTGATGATAAAGTAAAACTGATACAGACACATGCTCAGTAAGATATTGATTTATAGATCTTATCATAAATATTAACCGTGCACCTTATAGAAAAGGCTGAAGAAATGCATACAAGAAGCAGATTGATATTGTAGCTTAGTATAGGAAATACTGGAAATACCGCATGTTGTGTGCATTTATTAGAATCATGTCTTCAGTTCTAGATGATTCATTTTATGTCAAATTCATACCCACAATATAGGGTTTGGATTTGATCCATTACTGCACAGTGGCGCCTTTTGACACTGTCCAGAAATAAAGGCTTTGGAAAACATTGTGGAAATGAATCAATTGCTTGTGACAAGCACAAAAAATCCAAAATTTCATTCACTTGAAATTGTCGTCTGGAACATCTATGAATTTGAATAAGTCCAAAATTTTTCGGTCTGGTAATGGATTGAAAAATTGATAATTAGAATGCCTTTATTCTCTCTTATCTGTTATTCTGCACCATTTCAGGAAATCTCAAGAAACAGAGAAGATGTTCAGTAAAGAATCCTCTGACACAAAGGATAATGAGAGTTCATCATTAGAAACGGCAAGCAGTGTAAGTTTTGTGTCTTCATCATACTTTTGAAATTCTCTCAATGTCGCAAGGGACACCATCAAACAAAGTACAAAATTTTGGATTCATCTTATTTGAAAGATTATGCATGTGGGCAGTTGAATATTTTTAGTAAAACAGATTAATGCTATTTTGGTTTGCCTTTCAATTTGTGAATGTAAAAATGTATTTTATTGTAAAGAATTTACTTGCATTGACGACATGTGGTATTACTTTATCTACAGAAAAATGTGAGAGAATGCTGTCAGAATATTGGAGAATTCCTAAAAGATGCATCACAAGGGGCCTTCCATGGGGACAAAAATGCTTTGTAAGTTGATTCAGATTGATTTGTATAAAAAAGTTTTGTTTAACCCTTTCCCAAACAAGACCTGGTTTTGACGTCCCAAATCAAACAGGCTTGGGAAAACATTGAGACAAAAGAAGAAACTGCTGATAACCAGCAGTTTCTCCTTTTGTCTCGATATTTTCCATGCTATATTGTACACAAATTCTATCTTAAACAAGGTCCATTTGTCCTCTGCAGCAGCTTTTGAAATGGAAATTTTGAAAATTTGCTGTTTGGGAAAGGGTTAAAATGGATTGTCATTGGGAAATTATATAATTGTTCAAGCAATACACAGATTTAATACTTAGAGATTATTACACGGCTGATGAGGGCTGGAGAGTGATATCGGCCCGCAACTGTGATATCTGCCACGAGGTCTTTAGACCGAGGGCAGATATCAAGGTAAGGGCCGATATCACTCCCCGGCCCGAATCTGCCATGTAATAATCTGTGTATTACATTCTTTTGGGGGAAAAACTCCATTCGATGAATAAAGCTTAACTTTCAAATAAAGTTTCAGTTGAAATAAGCTCCATTTCATACATATTTTTAGCTCACCTGAGCACAAGGTGCTCAAATGAGCTATTGTGATCACCTTTTGTCCGGCGTCCGTGCGTACGTGCGTCGTCCGTCGTCAGTCGTCCGTCGTCCGTCAACAATTTCTTTAAATGACATCTCCTCCTAAACTGTTGGGCCAATTTCAACCAAACTTGGCAGGAATGTTCCTTAGGTGACCCCCTTTCAGAATTGCTAAAAGAATTGAAATCCATAAAAAACTCTGGTTGCCATGGCAACAGAAAACGAGAAATTTGACTGAATCTCAATACTATCTTTGAATGACATCTCCTCCTAAACTACTTGGCCAATTTCAATCAAACTTGGCAGGAATGTTCCTTAGGTGACCCCCTTTCAGAATTGCTAAAAGAATTGAAATCCATAAAAAACTCTGGTTGCCATGGCAACAGAAAAGGAGAAATTTGACTGAATCTCAATACTATCTTTGAATGACATCTCCTCCTAAACTACTTGGCCAATTTCAATCAAACTTTGCAGGAATGTTCCTTAGGTGACCCCCTTTCAGAATTGCTAAAAAAAATTGAAATCCATAAAAAAAACTCTGGTTGCCATGGCAACAGAAAAGGAGAAATTTTGACTGAATCTCAATAGTATCTTTAAACGACATCTTTTCCTAAACTACTTGGCCAAATACAACCAAACTTGGCAGGAATGTTCCTTAGATGACCCCCTTTCAGAATTGCTAAAAGAATTGAAATCCATAAAAAAACTCTGGTTGCCATGGCAACAGAAAAGGAGAAATTTGACTGAATCTCAATACTATCTTTGAACAACATCTCCTCCTAAACTACTTGGCCAATTTCAACCAAACTTTGCAGGAATGTTCCTTAGGTGACTCCCTTTCAGAATTGCTAAAAGAATTGAAATCCATAAAAAAAAACTCTGGTTGCCATGGCATCAGAAAAGGAGAAATTTGACTGAATCTCAATACTATCTTTAAACGACATCTCCTCCTAAACTACTTGGCCAATTTCAACCAAACGTGACAGGAATGTTCCTTAGGTGACCCCCTTTCAGAATTGCTAAAAGAATTGAAATCCATAAAAAGCTCTGGTTGCCATGGCAACAGAACAGGAGAAATTTGACTGAATCTCAATACTATCTTTGAATGACATCTCCTCCCAAACTACTTGGCCAATTTCAACCAAACTTGGAGGGACTGTTCCTTAGGTGACCCCCTTTCAGAATTGCTAAAAGAATTGAAATCCATAAAAAACTCTGGTTGCCATGGCAACAGAAAAGGAGAAATTTGACTGAATCTCAATACTATCTTTGAACAACATCTTCTCCTAAACTACCAGGTCAATTTCAACCAAACAAGGCAAAAATATTCCTTAGGAGGTCCTCTTTAAAAATTGCTAAAAGAATTGAAATTGACTAAAAACTCTGGTTGCCATGGCACCAGAAAAGGAGAAATTTGACTAATTAACAATAATTTCTTTGAACAACATCTACTCCTAAACTACTTGGCCAATTTCAACCAAACTTGGCAGAAATATTTCTTAGGAGGTTCCTTTTAAAAATTGCTAAAAAGAATTGAAATCCATTAAATGCTCTGGTAGCCATGGCAACAGAAAAGGAGATTTTCCACCAAATCTCAATGACATCGTTGAATGATATCTCCCCCTTAACTAACAGGCTAATTTCAACCAAACTAGACAGAAAGGACCTGGGTCAATTTCTATAGAAAATTGCCCCCTCTTGCACACGAATGAAATTTATATGAATGAATGCTACATATGTGTATTTTAACCGCTTGAAGTATTTAAGGATTTGGAATAGTCCAAAGGGGTGTATTAGAGCTATAAAGTATGGTGGTGTAGACTGGCCAAAATTGCATGATTGACTTTGCATTACCGAAAAATCGGTTTCCTTGGGAATTTTCGAGATATTTTTTTCGCGGGAATCCAAGAAACAATTCCAATCTATCATTTGGAAGAATAAAATCTCAAGAACTTACCTAAACATTTATCAGAATTTAAGTATTTTCTTTTTCTAAGAATCAATAGTTATTTTGAACATTTATTTATGATATTTTAACAACAAATTATGTTAAAAAGAACAAAATCTACTTTTGTTCTTGCAAACCTGTTCTAGTACATCATTGTAGTAAATATAGTTAATATTTTGGAATGTATGGTGTGCTGTTAGGGTTAAAATTTAAGTTTTGTTAAAACCCTTTTATCATTATTAAATACGTTTAACATTTATCTGTAGAAAATTTTAGACGAAAACACGAATGAAACTTATATATATGAATGCTACATATGCATACTTTAATCTTCAGAAATATCCAAGGAAATGAAATAGTCCAAAATGGTGTAAATCTATTAGAGCTCTAAAGTATGGTGGACTGTATTTGCCAAAATTGCATGATTGACTTTGCACTAAAAAAGACGAGTTTCTTTTGGAATCTTCTAGGTTTTATTCCTTGAATCAAAGAAACAATCCAAAACTATTATTTGGTAGGAAAAAATCCTGCAACTTTACAAGAAAATCTTTAAGAGTTATAGTATTTTCTTTTTTCAAGAATTGTGTGTTATTTTGAACATTTGTTTATGATATTTTAACAACTAATGATATGGAAAGAAAGAGAATTAAATCTACCTTTATTGCTGCAAACCTGTTCTGATACGTTATTATAGTAAATTTTATTAATTTTTAGCTCACATGAGCACGAAGTGCTCGCGGTGAGTTATTGTGGTCACTTTTTGTTCGGCGTCCGTCCGTCCGTCCGTCAACATTTGGGGTGTTTACACTTTAGCATCCACAAAAGTTAGGCAATCTTGATCAAACTTGGCCAAAACAAGTAGGATCATAAGTTCTCGGGCTAGTTGAATTATGGGCCTGATCGGACCAGAAAGTGCGGAGTTATCTGCCCTTGAATGTCAAACAATGATGCTTTTACGTTTGTTTACACTCTAGCATCTACAATTATTGATAAATCAAGACAAAACTTGGAAATAATGTTGGAGACCACAAGATCTTGGAAAAGTTCGATTTTCAGTCTGCTATGACCAGTAAAATGAGAGTTATGTGCCCTTGAATTGGGCAAAATTGCCATTTTTGGCTGTTTTCGACTTTGTTTACTCTCTAGAATCTACAATTATTAATAAATCAAGTCAAAACTTTAATACAATTTTTGGGAGCATAAGATCTTGGATGAGTTTGATGTTGAGTCTGATCTGATCAGTAAGTCGAGAGTTATGTGCCCTTGAATTTGATAAATTGCCATTTTTGGCTGTTTTCGACCTTGTTTACACTCTAGAATCTACAATTATTTAAAAAAAAAAAAAACAATGTTGGGCACCATAAGAGCTCGGATGAGTTTGATTCTCACAACGTCATTGACAATAAGTTCATATTCAGTCTTAAAGTCATCAATATCAATTGAATTGAACATAAGTGTTGCTCATATCATTTTGGTTCAGGGGAGCAATATAGGACCATCATGGTCCTCTTGTTCACATGTATGGTATATTGTTAGGGTTATAATTTATGTCTTTAAATACTGTTCTCATTATCTCTGTAACTAGGAGAATTCTAATGCATGAGTTGCTTTCAATTCCACTGTCAGATTCAAGTTCAGAGTATGTCTAGCTGCCTTCTTGCATTGCATCATGCTCTAAAGTATGGTGGCCTGTACTTGCCAAAATCGTATGATTAACTTTACACTAACGATAAATTCGTTTCCTTGGGAATTTGATTTGTTCGTGGGAATCTAAGAAATATTCTTCCAATCTATTATTTGTAGAATAAAATCTCACGACTTAGCCACAAAAATGCATTTTTAATATAAATTCTACAAGAAAAGTTTTAACCTTCCTTTTCCCTAAAAACTAGGTCCAAAGGAAACCAATATATCGGTAGTGAAAAGTCAATAAAGCAGTTATGGAAAGTCTAGGACACCACACTTTTGAGCTCAATCACACTCTTTTGGATAATTCCAAATACTTTAATATTTCAGAGGGTAAAAATCAACATTTGAGGCATTCATTCAAATGAATTTCATTCGTGTTCTCGATAACAATATCTAAAAACTTTAATTATAATCATAACAGTACACCTAGTTATTAGGGAAAAGGAAGGTTTAAACTTCTCTTGCTGAATTTATATTAAAAAAATGCATTTTTTGTGGCTAAGTCGTGAGATTGTATTCTTCCAAATAATTGATCGGAAGAATATTTCTTAGATTCCCGCGAAAAAATCTAAAATTTCCAAGGAAACGAATTTATCGTTAGTGTAAAGTTAATCATGCAATTTTTGCAAGTCCAGGCCACCATATTTTAGAGTATGATGCATTGCAAGTAGGCTGCTAGACATACTCTGAACTTGAATCTGACAGTGAAAATGAAAGCAACTCGTGCATTAGAATTCACCTCGTTAACAGAAATAATGATAACAGTTTTTAGAGACATAAATTATAACTCTAACAATACACCATACATGTGAAAAATTAATAATATTTACTATAATAACGTATCCTAACAGGTTTGCAACAATAAAAGTAGATTTCATTCTTTTTTTCACATCATTTGTTGTTAAAATATCATAAACAAAATGTTCAAAATAACACATAATTCTTGGAAAAAGAAAATACTAAAACTCTTAGATTTTCTGATAAAGTCGCAGGAATTTTTCCTACCAAATAATAGTTTTGAATTGTTTCTTGGATTCAAGGAATAAAATCTAGAAGATTCCAAAAGAAACTCGTCTTTTTTTAGTGCAAAGTCAATCGTGCAATTTTGGCAAATACGGTCCACCATACTTTAGAGCTCTAATACACCATTTTGGACTATTTCAATTCCTTAGATAATTCTGAAGATTAAAGTATGCATATGTAGCATTCATTAGTCACGGTACGGAAACTACAGAGACAGAGCCATTGGCTCTGCCGCTTAAATCCTCTGGGGGGCTTCCGGCCATGTGTGGCTCTGTCTCTGGGGTCGTGATTTTTTGACAAAAACAGGTGAGTGTTCAACTTTGTTGTTCATTTATTTTCTTCTGGTGCTTAAAATCGAAAAACCGGGAATGTCATGCTCCCCTAAGACCATTTATCTGCCTGTTCTAATTATGTGGGCTTCAAAGTCGGCAGGGTTTTCACAGGATCATTGTCGTCGTGGGTCGACCCTATGTGATTTTTTCTTGTTTACATCATGTATTTATGTACATTTCAACGGTAAATAGCCAATTGCTGCAGCCAAAACATGTGATATACTAATCGAGGGATAATCTCGATCAGACATTGCTTTCCCATGTAACAAAACCTTAGAAATGATTGGCAAACGTAAAGTTTGAGCAATTTCTATCGGTGGCTCTGTCTCTGGCAGCTGGCTCTGTCTCTGGCGGCTGGCTCTGTCTCTGCGTGCTTGGTGAAAAAAATTAATCTATCGCAAAATTCGTGTCGAAGTAATTTACTCACACACTGAATAGATCATATTGTGTATGGCGAATGGTTCAGTCACCGATTAAACCCTTTGCAAAACATCGAACTTTCAGCGTTGTTCAATTTCAAAGCTACAATTAAACAATGTCCTTTGAATGATCAAAGATCAGCGTGTCTAAATTGACGGGGGAAGAGGGATTTCGATTTAAGTAAATATGTGACTCGGAACCGAACATCCTGTGATAAAGACATCGTACTATCTGGAGACAGCTACTGAACTCTCAAGGCCACCGCGCAAAATGTGCCATTATTCGCTTTTATTCAGTGGAAAACATGCTTCTCTTCCAATTTACATGTATTGGAATATACACTAACCTTTCGTCACGGCTCATGATTCTATGTAGTACTGTACTTAAGGCGACAAACTGGGTGTTGACAAAGAAACAATTACACGATGGGTAATCCACGTGATTTGGGGAAAGGTCCACACCGAAAAATTGTATTAGCTGAGAAAATACACAAAACAGACTTGAAGCAGACGATTTTTCGGTGTGAACGTCAGGGGCCTGTTTCATCAAAACATTTTTAAAAGAAGTAATTTTGACTTAACGATGTCTTAAATATCGGTTAAAACAACAATCGCATAATCCATGGGCTCGTATTTTCAACGATCTTACGACAAAGTTTTTGTATAAAATGTGTAACAAAACATCTGAGTGCACGAGAAATCAGATTGGACAAATCAGGTTTGTTGTTACAAGTAACTACGCAAAAATTAATCGTACGAGCGTTGATAATACGGGCCCCAGGTCTTGATAAATTGGTGATACGCGTTTCTTGTCCAAAACTTGTCGTAAGTCATCGGCAAGACAAAGACAAAAAATATGTCTTAAAAATGAAACTGGCCCTTGTTTTTTTTTCTTTTTTTTTATTTGCACCAATATATCCGACATCTTTCCATTTAATCCTTCACAAGCAAGACATTTTTCTGGTGCATTGCGAGAAAAGAAAATTGCTCATAACCAGCATTTTCATATTTTTTTTCTCACAGATTTCAATGATACCTATTACATATTTGATACTTCGGAGCTATGCGCAGATACATACATGTCTCTCTCATGAGAGGGGGGGGGGGGCGCCCATCTGCATCCTTGCATGTCTGGACATCATTTTGAATTGGAGCAGTCCTAAATAAGAATTCTATGTATCACCTAATGTGATATAATACCCCGCCATTACATTTGTCCGGATAAGTGTTTTTGTCGAAAACAAAGGACAGTGACTCACAAAATAAGAAAGGAATATTTATGCTCCTTTGATATAGAACTTGTCTTTATTGAGATATATCTACCCATGAAATTTCATGATCATAGCTTCGATACTTTCAGAGATATGCTTTGGACAAGTATTTTGTAAACAGACTAAAATTAACCGACAGTTCAAAGCAGAGCCAGCCGCCAGAGACAGAGCCAGCCGCCAGAGACAGAGCCACCGATAGAAATTGCTCAAACTTTACGTTTGCCAATCATTTCTAAGGTTTTGTTACATGGGAAAGCAATGTCTGATCGAGATTATCCCTCGATTAGTATATCACATGTTTTGGCTGCAGCAATTGGCTATTTACCGTTGAAATGTACATGAATACATGATGTAAACAAGAAAAAATCACATAGGGTCGACCCATGACGACAATGATCCTGTGAAAACCCTGCCGACTTTGAAGCCCATATAATTAGAACAGGCAGATAAATGGTCTTAGGGGAGCATGACATTCCCGGTTTTTCGATTGTAAGCACCAGAAGAAAATAAATGAACAACAAAGTTGAACACTCACCTGTTTTTGTCAAAAAATCACGACCCCAGAGACAGAGCCACACATGGCCGGAAGCCCCCCAGAGGATTTAAGCGGCAGAGCCAATGGCTCTGTCTCTGTAGTTTCCGTACCGTGTTAGTATAAGTTTTAATCGTGTTCTCGTCTAAAGTTTCCTACAGATAGATGATAAACGTATTTATATAATGATAAAAGGGTTTTTAACATAACTTAAATTTTAACCCTAACAACACACCATACATTCCGAAATTTTAACAATATTTACTATAATGATGTACTAGAACAGGTTTGCAAGAACAAAAGTAGATTTTGTTCTTTTTAACATAATTTGTTGTTAAAATATCATAAATAAATGTTCAAAATAACTATTGATTCTTAGAAAAAGAAAATACTTAAATTCTGATAATTTTTTAGGTAAGTTCTAAAGATTTTATTCTTCCAAATGATAGATTGGAATTGTTTCTTGGATTCCCGCGAAAAAAATATCTCGAAAATTCCCAAGGAAACTGATTTTTCGGTAATGCAAAGTCAATCATGCAATTTTGGCCAGTCTACACCACCATACTTTATAGCTCTAATACACCCCTTTGGACTATTCCAAATCCTTAAATACTTCAAGCGGTTAAAATACACATATGTAGCATTCATTCATGTAAATTTCATTCGTGTGCAAGAGGGGGCAATTTTCTATAGAAATTGACCCAGGTCCTTTTCCTTAGGAGGTCACATTTAAAGAATGGCTAACAGAATTGCAATTTATAAAAAAAAAAAACCAACTCTGGTTGCCACGGCAACAGAAAAAGAGAAATTACACGAAATCTGTCAGAAGCAATTTCTCCATAACCGCAGAGCAAAATTTGACAAAACTTATTATTTGCATTACTTATGATATTGCTATGAGGTGCTTTTCAATATGAAACCTTGTCACAGAAAAAGGGGACTTCTTGTAAAAATCTGCTTATCAGGGACATAGCATCTACATTCATGCATGGATTCAAACAAATGTATGGGTAAATGTGTTCTTTATCATGAGTAGATGTTCTATTTGAAATATATATTTAGGTAGGTTCAAGGTCATAGATCTAGGTCAATTTGTAAATTTCTGTTTGTTTGTCAGTCTGTATGTTTTATTGTAATTCCATCTGTCCAAAGCAATTTCTCCATAACCACATAGCCGAAATGGATGAAACTTAATATTTATGCCCCCTTTCGAAGAAAATGGGGGTATATTGTTTTGCAAGTGTCCATCTGTCGGTCGGTCGGTCCGTAGGTCGGTCGGTCTGTCCGTAGACCAAATCTTGTCCGGAGCATAACTCGAAAAGTATGTAAGGTAGAATCATGAAACTTCACAGGTGGATAGATCTCATTATGGAGAGGTGCTGTGCACAAGAACCGTAACTCTGCCGATCAAATTTTTGAGTTATTGCCCTTTGTTGATTTTATAACTTGATTCTTGTCCGGAGCATAACTCAAAAAGTATGTAAGGTAGAATCATGAAACTTCACAGGTTGATAGATCTCATTAAGGAGAGGTGCAGTGCACAAGAACCGTAACTCTGCCGATCAAATTTTTTGAGTTATTGCCCTTTGTTGATTTTATAACTTGATTATTGTCCGGAGCATAACTCAAAAAGTATTAAAGGTAGAATCATGCAACTTCACAGATAAATAGATCTCATTATGGAGAGGTGCAGTGCACAAGAACTGTAACTCTGCCAATCAAATTTTTTGAGTTATTGCCCTTTGTTGATTTTATAAATTGATTCTTGTCCGGAGCATAACTCAAAAAGTATGTAAGGTAGAATCATGAAACTTTACAGGTAGATAGATCTCATTATGGATAGGTGCAGTGCACAAGAACTGTAACTCTGCCGATCAAATTTTTGGAGTTATTGCCCTTTGTTGATTTTCAAACTTGATTCTTGTCCGGAGCATAACTCGAAAAGTATTAAAGGTAGAATCATGAAACTTCACAGGTGGATAGCTCTCATTATGAAGAGGTGCAGTGCACAAAAACTGTAACTCTGCTGATCATATTTTTGGGGTTATTTCCCTTTGTTGATTTTCAAACTAGATTCTTGTCCGGAGCATAACTCAAAAAGTATGTAAGGTAGAATCATGAAACTTTACAGGTAGATAGATCTCAAGAACTGTAACTCTGCCGATCAAATTTTTGGAGTTATTGCCCTTTGTTGATTTTCAAACTTGATTCTTGTCCGGAGCATAACTCGAAAAGTATTAAAGGTAGAATCATGAAACTTCACAGGTGGATAGCTCCCATTATGAAGAGGTGCAGTGCACAAAAACTGTAACTCTGCTGATCATATTTTTGGGGTTATTTCCCTTTGTTGATTTTCAAACTAGATTCTTGTCCGGAGCATAACTCAAAAAGTATGTAAGGTAGAATCATGAAACTTTACAGGTGGATAGATCTGATTATGGAAAGGTGCAGTGCACAAGAACCGTAACTCTGCCGATCAAAATTTTTGAGTTATTGCCCTTTGTTGATTTTATAACTTGATTCTTGTCCGGAGCACAACTCAAAAAGTATGTAAGGTAGAATCATGAAACTTTACAGGTGGATAGATCTCATTATGGAGAGGTGCAGTGCACAAGAACCATAACCTTGCCGATCAACTTTTTGGAGTTATTGCCCTTTGTTGATTTTTACACTTAATTCTTAACAATGCCTATATCTCATGTATTTTAACACATACAGCCTTGATATCTCACACATAGATACCTCCTATCAACATCATTCACAATTGACCAAGATCTTGGACCTTGGGACCTTGACCTTGGAGTTTGACCTACTTTAAAAAAAATTAAACCGGGCATATATCTCATGACCTATTACACATACAGCCTTGATATTTCACACATGGACACCTCCTACCAAGACCTTTCACAATTGACCATGACCTTGGACCTTGTGACCTTGACATTGGAGTTTGACCTACTTTTTAAAAACTTTAACCTGGCTGATATATCATGTCCTTTTACACATACAGCCTTGATATTTTACACATGGAAACCTCCGACCAAGACCTATCACATATGACTATGACCTTGGATCTTGTGACCCTGACCTTGGAGTTTGACCTACTTTTAAAAAAAATAAACTGCGCCTATATCTCATGTGCTATTACACATGCAGCCTTGATATTTCACAAGTGGACACATCCTACCAAGACCTTTCACATTTGACAATGACCCTTGACCTTGTGACCTTGACCTTGGACTTTAACCTACTTTTATAAAAACTTTATCCTAGCTGATATATCATGTCCTTTTACACATACAGCCTTGATATTTGACACATGGACACCTACGACCAAGACCTTTCACATTTGACCATGACCTTGGACCTTGTGACCTTGACCTTGGTGTTTGACCTACTTTTATAATACATTAACCTGGCCTGTATTTAATGTCATTTTACACATACAGCATTGATATTTCACACATGGTCACTTCCAACCAAGACATTTCACTTTTTACCATGATCTTGGACCTTGACCTTGAAGTTTGACCTACTTTTAAAAAACTTAAACTAGGCCTATACCTCATGTCCTGTTACCTATACAGTCTCGATATTTTACACATGGACACCTCCTACCAAGACCTTTCACATTTGACCATGACCTTGAATATTGCAATCTTGACCTTGGAGTTTGACCTACTTTTAAAAAGACTTAAACCAGGCATATATATCATGTCCTTTTACACCTACAGCCTTGATATTTCACACATGGACACCTCCAACCAAGACCTTTCACATTTGACCATGACCTTGACCTTGGCATTTGGCCTACTTTTAAAAACTTTAACCTGGCCTATATTTCATTTTACTTTTACATATACAGCCTTGATATTTCACACATAGACACCTCCTACCAAGACCTTTCATATTTGACCATGACCTTGGACCTTGTTAACTTGACCTTGGACTTTGACCTACATAAAATGTAGGCCCTTGAGGGGGCATATATGTTTAACAAACATCTCTTGTTGAGTTACATATGATATTGCACTGAGGTAGTTTTCTGGGTTTTCTATGGTTTGAAATCACATAGTGGCATTCATATGATCTTCGACCCTTTATTGCATTACCTGTAAGAAATGATCTGTTATAAAACCCCATCTCAGGTGAGCGACCTAGGGCCAACGGCCCTCTTGTTACATTACTCGCACTTGAAGTGAAGAAAGATAACGTTACGGCGGCTGCCATTTTCGTAAACAGCATTGCGATTTTCTTACGTCATTGACGTTTCGCATCACGAAAAGGCACGTGCAAAAGATCTGTAGCTATAGTTTTGAGAATGAATTCCTTGGCAGCGGGCAGATATCGCATATCTGCCCGCTGCTAAGGATTCACGGGGATATAGCTTTTTCGGCCCGCCCGATATTTGACCGATTCTAGCCGAAAATGTTACTATTTATAGTAACAGAATGTAATATTCTTATATTACGTCTATTAAAAATCTGCTCAGTTTGATGTTTTTAGCCTCCTAGTAGAGACAAATTTGAAAATTGTTGATTTCTTTATAGTTAATTGGCTTCTAGGCAAATTTAGATATGCCACCAAAGGCATAGGTAATTTTGACATTGTCTCCATGATATGACCATTTGTCCACATCTTTTGAATGTAACTCATACATTTATGTATGGATTTTGATGAACTATTCATTAAATTTTTGTAGTCATCTGACCTTGGGCATATTGTTAGGGTTTTGAGATATACTAGTAATTCATTATGTGTATTTAGATTTTAAGATAAGCCAATAAATTGTGTCAATCTGGTAATGTGTAAAAAATTAGACTCAATCAGTGCTTCTGAAATAAGTTGCCCGAGTTGTCCAACTTGTCCGTTTACCTGTACGGACAAGCAGATTTTGAAAGCTAGGTTGTCCATGGACAAGTGAAAAATCTTGTTATAATAAATAGTTTTTTTTTCTTTTTCTCACAATTTTTTCTTGCAATGTAATTATTAGATAGTTAAATGTACGAATTTTGTTGTAGACAATAGTAAGACAGTCAGAATAGATTTGGGTTTTGTACGGACAAGTTGATTTTTGATACGGACAAGTCAATTTTGGATCAACACTTGTCCGTGGACATGTAGATTTTCAAAATATTTCAGAAGCACTGCTCAAACAGATGACCGTGGTAACAAAGTCGGCACAATTATCATCAATATACCTATTGTTGTTGGGGAGAAGGAATTGACCAAACGCCAATCGACAGATCGCTCCGCCCAACATAGAATTTAAGACAAACAATGGGGATGTGATCGTTAATAGGGAACGATTTTATCCAGTTAATCGTGACGTAAATTCGGAGAAACAAAATAGTATTTTGTAGGTATTGTTATAAAATCTCGTAACTACGGCTTGATTCAAGCGGTAGTTACGAGATTTTATAACAACACCAACGGTTTATCAAAACATACGGTAAACCTAGTCTATTGTTAGCACAAAATTCTTTGCAATTGGCATGTCGATTGTTTTGATTGTCAGTCGATAAATCTATACAATAACACATGCAACGAAGAACAATTGGGGCATGACATTTTCTGATTGTCCATTGGCTAATGGATGTTTTTGATTGACAGTGATTGTCCATTGGCTAATGGATGTTTTTGATTGACAGTCGGCGTTTGGTCAATTAGTACGCTCCGCGACAGTTCTTGTTCAAGCTGTAGTTACAGCATTTTCTAATGTAACCATCCATGTGTTGTGTTCATCTTCCAGTGCTAAAAGAAAGGAGCCTTTATGGAATCATGTGAATGAAGTTTCCAATGAGTTTTCTCCAGAACAGCTATTGACAAGCCTACAGTTGAATGTTAGGGACTCGACATCTAGACTTCGAGAATTGACGTCGAGAGTTGACATACGCAGAGATGCACAGAATTTAAGGTAAACATTTTCTAATAGTCAAAATTCAAAACTGCTGTAGATTTAATAAAATAGAGTTATTAAAGGCAAAAATGTGTATGAATTTTTATGGAAGACATTGAGGGAAATGAAGAAAACTCTGGTAATTTCTCTTCTGGGATATTGTTACCAGAGGTTGTATAGGAAATGAGAATGTTGGACAAAAGAGAACAAAGAAAATAATCAATGGGATAAAGCTAATGTTGGTCAGGCTTATGTCCTAGTGAGCTTTGTCTGTATCCCAGTAAAAGTGTAAGCCAGTAAAACTGCTAAACCATGTTTTACTATTTAACAGACAATGAAATTTAAAACTGATTGATATCAAAATCATAATGACTGATTAATGATAAAACTTCGCAGATGAATACTTTAAAACAGAACATATGTACCTTAAAGTTAGAATGCAAGAAAACATTGAACAAAATAATATTTACAGCATAATCATAGGTTTACAAAATTGGATGTTGTGTTTGTACTAAAGTGTAAAATGCCCAGATGAATACATGGTTGACTGTACCAATTCAGGGATTTTTTTCCTTCTATAACTAGTACCGGTAAAAGGAACCTTTCCCAATGACTACAGGCTCTTCCCAATTTTAGCACATGCCGTTTCCCAATCTCCATATCTACAGTTCCCAATGATCTTATGTGCCGTTCCCAATGGCCAATGCATTTTAATTTGGCTGGAAATATCTCAATAAATGCTTAATTTTAATTGCCAATACATCCAAACACTGAGAATTTGAATTCTTTTTAGACAGATCCAAATTAAAAGTTCTAAGCAATAGATCACTTATATAACAGCTAGAAAAGATTGAGAACAAAGGAGCTTTAATTTCTAAAAGCATTTTGTATTTTCCTCCCATTTTTCTTTAACCCTTTCTAAAATGTAGTTTTGGAATGGTCAAAAATGAAAGGAACTTCCATGCAGACAATGAAATTATAGATAATCTTAAGTCTAAAAACTCTAAATATATGTTCACCAGTAGCTTCCTTTTTAAAACCTAGACCTTACAATTTACAATGGTTTGTTGTGCAGAATCTAGCCCATTATTCATTGATTTTGCAAATAAATCTTTTCCCAATTTGAAGATTTTGCGACTCGTTTTTTCCAAATTTTGAAGATTTCGCGATGCAAAAATTTCCCAATTGTAGGGGTACAGGTACCTTTCCGAATTGGCCAGAAAAAACGCTGCAATTGTTACAATATGATTGTAAAATGGCTGAAATAGGATTGAATTCCATTCAATCAATGATTTTCTACTTTTTTCAGGTTTAAGTATGAGCCTCACAATGAGATACAGGATCTATCATCTCCACCATCATTGTTGAAAAGTGTTAATGATTTGTTAAAGGTGAGCAGAATTTTTTTACCGTCTTTTTAGCTCACCTGAGCACGAAGTGCTCAAGGTGAGCTATTGTGGTCACTCAATGTCCGTCGTCCGTCCGTCCATCCGTCCGTCTGTCCGTCTGTCCGTCTGTCAACAATTTGGTGTTAACACTCTAGCATCCACAAAAGTTGGCCAATCTTAATCAAACTTGGTCAAAGCAAGTATGGTCATAAGTTCTCGGATGAGTTCGATTATGGGCCTGATCGGACTTGGAAGTCTGGAGTTATCTGCCCTTGAACGTAAAAAATAGCTAGTTTTGACTTTGTTAACACTCTAGCATCTACAATTATTGATCAATCTAGACAAAACTTGGACATAATGTTGGAGACCATAAGATCTCGGATGAGTTCAATTTTCAGTCTGATCTTACCAGAAAGATGAGAGTTATGTGCCCTTGAATTTGACAAAATTGCCATTTTTGGCAGTTTTCGACCTTGTTTACACTCTAGAATCTACAATTGTCAATAAATCAAGACAAAATTTGGACACAATGTTGGGGACCATAAGATCTTGGATTAGTTCGATTTTCAGTCTGATCTGATCAGAAAATCAGGAGTTATGTGCCCTTGAACTTGACAAAATTGCTGTTTTTGACTGTTTTCGACCTTGTTAACACTCTAGAATCTACAATTACTAATCAATCAAGACAAAACTTGGACATAATGTTTTGGATCATAAGATCTTGGATAAATTTGATTTTCAGTCTGATATAATCAGAAAGTCGAGAGTTATGTGCCCTTGAACTGGACGAAGTTGCCGTTTTTGACTGTTTTCGACCTTGTTTACACTCTATTATCTACAATTATTGACTAATCAAGACAAATTTTGGACACAATGTTGGAGACCATAATATCTTGAATTAGTTTGATTTTCAGTCTGATCTTACCAGAAATACGAGAGTTATGTGCCCTTGAATTTGATAAAATTGCCATTTTCGGCTGTTTTCGACCTTGTTTGCACTCTAGAATCTACAATTATTAATCAATTAAGACAAAACTTGGACCCAATGTTGGGGATCATAAGATCTCAGATGAGTTTGATTTTCAGTCTGATCTGATCAGAAAGTGGGGAGTTATGTGCCCTTGAATTTGATAGAATTGCCATTTTCGGCTGTTTCGACCTGTTTTACACCCTAGACTCTACAATTAGTAATTAATAAAGACAAAACTTGGACACAATGTTTGAGACCATAAGATCTCAGATGAGTTTGATTTTCAGTCTGATCTGATCAGGAAGGCGAGAGTTATGTGCCCTTGAATTTGAAAAAAAACTGCTTTTTCGGCTGCTGTCGACATTGTTTATACTCTAGAATCTACAATTATTTATCAATCAAGACAAAACTTGGACACAGTTGGGCACCATGAGATCTCGTATAAGTTGGATTTTCACAACGCTATTGACCATAAGTTCGTTCTCAGTCTTAAAGTCATAAATACTAATTGAATTGAACAAAAGTGTTGCTCATATCATTTTGGTTCAGGTGAGCGATATAGGACCATCATGGTCCTCTTGTTTTTTTACACAATGAGAGCTGTATTACGGATATGATACTGCTCTTTCTGATTGTTTATTGTTAGTAAATCCATGTCTGCCCACACTCTTTGAATTGAAAATTCATTGGCAAATTTTGCCCATCAAAATCAAGATACCTGTAATATATGCCCAACCCTGACTTTTCCTTTGACCATGTTACTAATAAATGTCAGGTGCTTTTAACAAATAATTACGATACATGTTACTATTGTACTTTCATACAGCAAATAGCTTATCCTATATTTTTGCACATGGGAAAGCAAAATGCATTTTCATTAATATTTTCTTGCAATATTTCAGGACAGATCTCAAGAACATCTTCAACGTTATATAGAAATTCAGAAATACACGAACAATAGGAGAAATACAGAAGACAGTCTTACCAAGCTAAAAAGTCGCATTGAAAAACACCTTAATGCTCTCTCGAAAAAGAGTGTAGATGTCAAACTTATAAGGTAAGTTTGGCTGAATCCAGTTGTTCCGAGCTTAATAAGCTGTAGTGTACCCTTACACATTGAATTAAATCTGTGTAATTCCCTTACTCTTTCAAACCTATCAGTTTTATTCTTATAGACCTCTAAACTGGTCACGGATTAAACTCCAGTCTTTTTGATGATACTTTTCACTAGATCCTGTCTTCATATAGTCTTTACTGGTCATTGAGAAATGAAAATCTTTTCAATCAATTCAGGTAAAACTGGAAATGATTTAGATTGTAGACTATTTAACCCAAGCAGCAAGTATTTAAGCTGTCCCCATTTCACAGCTGCTGTATACAACAACATGGATTTTGATAAAGATGGGATTTATGTAAATTATTGTGCACAAACTATTTCAGGCAAAAGGAGAACATGTAGGGATGAGCACCGGTACCTGAGAACCGGTTAGTCCCGGTTCCACGATGTCCCGGATACTCGGAATCGATTCATTTTGAAGGAACCGGTTCCTGGCATCCGATTCCTGATGATTTAACTTTTTTTGTTAGCTCACCTGAGCACAAGGTGCTCAAGTGAGCTATTGTGATCACCTTTTGTCCGGCGTCCGTGCGTACGTGCGTCGTCCGTCGTCAGTCGTCCGTCGTCCGTCGTCCGTCAACAATTTCTTTAAATGACATCTCCTCCTAAACTACTTGGCCAATTTCAACCAAACTTGGCAGGAATGTTCCTTAGGTGACCCCCTTTCAGAATTGCTAAAAGAATTGAAATCCATAAAAAACTTTGGTTGCCATGGCATCAGAAAAGGGGAAATTTGACTGAATCTCAATACTATCTTTGAACGACATCTCCTCCAAAACTACGTGGCCAATTTCAACCAAACTTGGCTGGAATGTTCCTTAGGTGACCCCCTTTCAGAATTGCTAAAAGAATTGAAATCCATAAAAAAAACTCTGGTTGCCATGGCAACAGAAAAGGAGATATTTGAATGAATCTCAATACTATCTTTGAAAGACATCTTCTCCTAAACTACTTGGCCAATTCAAACTAAACTTGGCAGGAATGTTCCTTAGGTGACCCCCTTTAAGAATTGTTAAAAGAATTGAAATCCATAAAAAACTCTGGTTGCCATGGCATCAGAAAAGGGGAAATTTGACTGAATCTCAATACTATCTTTGAACGACATCTCCTCCAAAACAACTTGGCCAATTTCAACCAAACTTGGCAGGAATGTTCCTTAGGTGACCCCCTTTCAGAATTGCTAAAAGAATTGAAATCCATAAAAAAAACTCTGGTTGCCATGGCAACAGAAAAGGAGAAATTTGACTGAATCACAATACTATCTTTGAACGACATCTTCTCCTAAACTATCAGGCCAATTTCAACCAAACTTGGCAGAAATATATCTTAGGAGGTTCCTTTTAAAATTTGCTAAAAGAATTGAAATCCTTTAAAAGCTCTGGTAGCCATGGCAACAGAAAAGGAGATTTTCCTCCAAATCTCAATGACATTGTTGAATGATATCTCCTCCAAAACTATCAGGCCAATTTCCACCAAACTAGGCAGAAATATTCCTTAGGAGGTCACATTTAAAAAATTTCTAGCAGAATTGCAATTTATAAAAAAAAAAAACACTTCTGGTTGCCATTGCAACAGAAAAAGAGAAATTACACGAAATCTGTCAGAAGCAATTTCTCAATAACCGCAGAGCCAAATTTGACGAAACTGAATATTTGCATTGCATATGATATTGCTAAGAGGTACTTTTCTTGGCTTTTCAATATGAAACCTTGTCACAGAAAAAGGGGACTTCTTGTGAAAATCTGCTTATCAGGGGCATAGCATCTACATTTATGCATGGATTTAAAAAAAATGTATGGGTAAATGGGTATGTTCAAAAATAATGAAGCAAGAAATTATTTTTTTGATGAATTTTAGATGCTAAAATAGGAAAAAATCTTTGTTTGCATCATGAAAGAAAATGGTTCAAATTTGATAAATTACTACGGCCGTGATGATAAGTGAAAACATAAATTCACAAATAAGGCTTTGCTTTAAACTTTTAGTTAAATTTTGTGAAAAAAATGACAGTATTTGGTACCTCATTGGAACCAAATAAATCATTCAATCAGTGTTTTTTTCACTATTTCAAATAAAAATAGGTAATATTCAAAGCTTGCAATGCCAAAAAACATTGTGTAGCTATAAACAAAATTGAAAAATTAAGATTTTTAACTTTTTTTACCTACTTTTTTTAGCTCACCTGAGCAACATGCTCAAGGTGAGCTTTTGTGATCACCCTGTGTCCGGCGTGCGTCGTGCGTCGTGCGTCGGTCGTCGGAAGTCGTCAACAATTGCTTTAAACATCTTCTCCTCCTCAACCACTGGGCCAATTCTTTCCAAACTTGGCAGAAATGTTCCTTGGGTGACCCTTTTCAAAACTTGTTCGTGAATTTTTGATTCGTCAAAAAATGTGGGCGTGGCAGGGCGGGGCTTATCGGACTTAAAGAAATCATCAGGAAATTCTTCAAAAATCTTCTCCTCCTCAACCATTAGGCCAATTCTTTCCAAACTTGGCAGAAATGTTCCTTGGATGACCCTTTTCAAAACTTGTTCGTGAATTTTTGATTCGTCAAAAATTGTGGGCGTGGCAGGGCGGGGCTTATCAGACTTAAAGAAATCATTAGGGAATTCTTCAAAAATCTTCTCCTCCTCAACCACTAGGCCAATTCTTTCCAAACTTGGCAGAAATGTTCCTTGAGTGACCCTTTTCAAAACTTGTTCGTGAATTTTTGATTCGTCAAAAATTGTGGGCGTGGCAGGGCGGGGCTTATCGGACTTAGAGAAATCATGTGAAAAATCTTTAAAAATCAATTATCAGGCCAATTTGAATCAAGCTTGGCAGAAATGTCCCTTGAGTGACTGTTTTCAACACATGCTCATGAATTTTTGATTCGGTGAAAATTGTGGGCGGGCCAGGGCGGGGCTTATCAGACTTCGAGAAATCGTAAGATAGTTATTCAAAAATCTTCTTCTCCTTAACCATTGGGCTGATTCTTACAAAACTTCAAAGGAATGTTTATTGGGTGACCCTTTTCAAAACTTGTTCGTGAATTTTTGATTTGTCAAAAATTGTGGGCGTGGCAGGGCAGGGCTTATCGGACTAAAAGAAATCTTTAGGTAATTCTTCAAAAGTCTTCTCCTCCTCAACCACTTGGCCAATTCTTTCCAAACTTGGCAGATGTGTTTATTGGGTGACCCTTTTCAAAATTTGTTCGTGAATTTTTGATTCGTCAAAAATTGTGGGCGTGGCAGGGCGGGGCTTATCGGACTTAGAGAAATCATGTGAAAAATCTTTAAAAATCAATTATCAGGCCAATTTGAATCAAGCTTGGCAAAAATGTCCCTTGAGTGACTGTTTTCAACACATGCTCATGAATTTTTGATTCGTCAAAAATTGTGGACGTGGCAGGGCGGGGCTTATCAGACTTCGAGAAATCGTGAGATAATTATTCAAAAATCTTCTCCTCCTTAATTAACCACTGGGCTAATTATTACCAAACTTGAAAGGAATGTCCCTTGGGTGACCCTTTTCAAAACTTGTTCGTGAATTTTTGATTTGTCAAAAATTGTGGGCGTGGCAGGGCGGGGCTTATCGGACTAGGAGAAATCATGTGAAAAATCTAAAAAAAAATCAATGGGGGGTATGATCACTTTCAGTGATTTTCTAGTTTACAATAATTTAATGTGACATAATACTGACATATATATTTGTTTACACCAAATTTATATTGTACACAATCAAATACACGAAGAACTCAGGTGAGCGATATCAGTGCCTTTCAGGCACTCTTGTTTAAATGTGTACCTCCAAAAGTTTTGTTTATGTTTTTCTGGAGTGGAGAAGGATTAAAAAACTCAATGTTTACTAGAATTTATGATATTCCTAAAAGAAAGACCAAGTTTCGTCAATGTATGTCAAAAGTTGCTTCAGATATTGCTTGTTAAAAATGGTGCATAATGTGGATATATTTCGTACACTTGGGACAATTGATCAAGATAAGAACAATGACACATACACAAGCAACTATAACACACAAAATTAATATCATTTATACTTGGCATTATACTTGGCATTAAAAAGCCATGTTCCCATTTTCAAATTTTGGCACTAGCACTTGTTCTAGGAAATCTTATAATTTATAACAAGAGCATCATGTTTTTTGAAATTTCAAAAATGTATTCATCTTTCACTAAAGCTGCAAACAGCAAATAAGTGTAAATTTTAAAGTATTTACTCATCTTTATCCTTACAATGCTAAAACAATTAAACATTAGGAAATCTTAAAGTATTTTTCAGAATAATAAACCATGTTTGTACACTTGGGACATTTATGTATGGAAAGGCATAAAACACCCAATTTACAAATAAACAATTTTACATATTATCCTTTTGTGATTAAAAAATATCTCTAAAAATAATACTGATAGACTAACATATACATGGAAATGATAGAATAGTGCTTTTTAATTCACTTTTGAAACATCAGGATGTTTGAATCATATCACAGTCTTTCCAAAACTCGTCAGACCGACGGACATGTCTTGTAAAAACTGACTCGGTCTGGTATGGATTTGTAGTTCACAGGACCGATTGTCCGGTAAAATATTTTAATGCAGTGATTGGAACTTGGTAAAATTTTGCAAATTGTGAGTTTCAATTACAACATGTAATCTGCGTTTTCAAACACTTTAATAAAGGCCTGGCTGAGAACAATTAGATTGTGAAGAAAGTTAAAAATTCCATGTAAAATCATCATAAAATTGAGAAAATTCTCATTTTGCTTCAAGATCAGATGTAAATTTTGTTATTTGTGAAAATTTTCGGTCTTGTAAAAAAAATCGGTCTGGTAAATATTTTTTTTTTACCAGACCGAATGTCCAGTAAACATTCTGCAACTTTCGGAAAGACTGATATCATACGAATATTGACAAAAACCAATGTACAGATCATTCATGAAATAATTGCCTGACTGACTAATGAGCACCTTTGCTTAAAATCTGCCCCTTACTAAATAGCACTAACTGTACTATCCCTCTTTCCTTTTTTTCCTGACCCTTCTAAACCTCTTCCCTTGCTGTGCAGCCTAGATTGTGTTCAGTGTGGTGGGAAACCCAGACTACAGGTTCTCTCTCAAATATCACATGACCAAGACTAAATTTCACATTTTTTCACAACCCCCTGTTTCTTTGACGTCACCTAAAACTCTTTTGTCCCTTAATAAGATTTTCAATCAGCATCCATCAATAGAATTGAATTTAAGCTATTTAACAGGAACTTGCATACAGTTCTTAAAGTAAATACAAAGCCACAATTCTCTGTACGCTTAAGCAAAAGGTGTATTGACCAAATACATGTCAATGTTCACAACAAAGGAGGTACATCTCTGAATTGATTCCTCTGAGCTTGATTCTTTGCCCTGGAAAAGTTCTGATTGTTTGACAATCACAACAATGACTGTCATGGACTTGCAGTTACATGAACTTTAATGTTTGTCAAATTGATCGTGGAATGCTATGTTAACTTGCTGAGACCCCTTTGGAGTGTAGAGCGGTACACATATCTTTCATATTTTGCTTTTAAACATAGATTGTTTTAATAACTAGTTAGAACTGCTCATGTCAGACTATTCTTACAAGTATCCACAATCTGCTAAAACAAAAATATTGTTATTATTTTATGACTGAAAATTTCATTTTTCCAACTAAATAAATTCCACTTATACTTACATAGGTATGTTTTTTTAATGTGAATAGGGTTTGAAAACATCTACATATTTCATTCTAAACAAAGATTGTGGTTCTATAAAACCAAACTGTAATAGCAGCTCTTAAATGTAAAATTTTTCTTAAATAATGATAATATCAATTGTTTTCACAGAAATTTGCAATTTTTGGAGCTAAAAAAGAAAATGCAATGACAAGTTTTTGTAACGATGCCGAATACTGATGTTTTTGTCCCAAGTGTACAACAGTTAATAACCTTTATCAGTATCATATAAATGCAAA
The DNA here is from genome assembly GCA_963680895.1 of Fragum sueziense. Lineage (NCBI taxonomy): Eukaryota > Metazoa > Mollusca > Bivalvia > Cardiida > Cardiidae > Fragum > Fragum sueziense. Next base: position 1,949,370 of record OY804600.1, on the reverse strand, counting down.
ATAGTTATATATTCTGTTGTAAAATTGATATAATTTGAGGGAGAGAATGTTGTTTTCTTTTATGGACACATTTTTTAGTCAAATATTGTTAATTTAAGATACTTCTGATTTATTTTACCTCTTACCTGAAATATCAGTACAAGATGTTTCAGCAATACAAATTATCAAGAAACCAGAAATGACAAATTCACTGTTTGATGTGTTATTTTGTTCATTTCTGTAAATTAGTTGAAAAATGTGTGCCTGAAGCTAATGTATTAAGAAATTAGAAGCTATCAATCAAATGTGACAAAATTCCGTACACTTGGGACAACACAAGATAACATCTTCGACAAAAAGTATAGGCCACTATGGCAAAAGGGTTTATTACAACTTGTTCTGAGTGACCATATTGTGAATTTAAAAGTGTAAAACTTTAAATAAATCATTCATTGAAAAAAATATCTGAAATTTAAAGCAAAATGTACACTTGGGACAAATTCCGAGTGCATTAGGTATATACCTTATATTTATTGACTGTTTCAGATTATTACACTAAAACTTGGAAAACCTTGAAGAATAAACATGTGTCTGCTGGAATGTGCAAATTGTTCATGTACATATTCAATCACATTGTATTACTGCACCTTTATTTGTAAACAATGACAAAAATTACGGCATGAAAATGGCAAGCACTTCATTGCTTTGAACCTGTATAAAAAGAACACAAAATGTCGACAAACTTTGAAATTCCATTTTTCTGAACCTTAATATATCTGCCTACTTGATAAACAGTGATAATTTAGTGAAATCCTTCACCTTAAAATATAGTGAAGGGTTGAAATTAAGGCTTAAGTTAAAATGTCACGCAAAAACCGTACACTTGGGACATTTTTGGGGTGTTTTTTCGGAATATCTTTTTACCTAAGTGAGATATCACAACGAAACTTTGCACTCAGGTTTGCCCCATGGAAACACATCTTTTAGACCTAAAAGCAATTCTATAAAACCTCATGCTGAAGAAATATATGGATGTTTTACTTTTGCTTCATTATTTTTGAACATACCCAATTTATGTGTTCTTTATCATGAGTAGATGTTCTATTTGAAATATATATTAAGGTAGGTTCAAGGTCATAGATCTAGGTCAATTTGTAGATTTCTGTTTGTTTGACAGTCTGTATGTTTGTCAGTCTGATCTGTTATAAAACCCAATCTCAGGTGAGCGACCTAGGGCCAACGGCCCTCTTGTTTTGCTTAAAAATCAGTGTTAATTGCACTTTTTCCTCTTTGGGAAAACATTTGATGGATTACTTACGCTCTTTCTTATTTTACCACAACCATTTGGAGACAGACCTTGGTTAAGTCAGCAGTTAACAACGATACTCGATAGGATCCAAAAATCATCAAGCAATACTGTACACTTCACGCGCATCCAGAATGGAAAATTACTGAACAAAGAAGTATTCCGAATTTCTTTTAAAAATTATATCACTTTTAAAATTCATTGTTTAGAACAAAATATCAGTCCAGTATTCACCCACTCAAATAATTCTTCGCGTGTCACAACTGAAAGAAATTGACTTGCACTACATCATTAGAACTCCTTTTTTCTAACACATAAATATCCTTGTAACATTTTCCCTTATTATACAGGTAACACAGTCAGTCCAAAAAAATAAATAAAAAAAATCCTAAATCAAACAAAGTAATATGCTTCAGATCTGAATTCTCGAATTTCTATTGATGCAGAAACTCACGCTTTTCATTTTGTCTATTTTCTTCAGCTTTGAAAATTAAGAGAAATAAAAACTTAAAATTCAATTTACCAACTTCTATTGCAGTATTGGGTAAAGGTTGAAAATACTTCGCTATTTATAGCACTGTAACTGGGGCTTAATCAGCTGTTTACATGGCAAATAGTGTGACGTCACTGCTAGTGTGTGACATCACTGCTGATGTCACACACTGAGGTCTGCTTTCTCGAAGATCAAAGGGAACCTTTTTTTTCTCTTTTCACACCAACAAAATTATAGTAGTGAGTGTGCACAATATTGGACATTTCTTTGATGTGATTAACTGGATTTTTAAGTCGCTGAGCGCTCGCGCTGCGACTTATTGGTGCCGTACGAGTTTTCTGGACAGGTCAAATAAGGTCAAAGACGGACCTCTTAACTTCTTCTGTATTTCTGTTTTGAGACAAAGTAGATCTCTGATTTCTTGTCCACACTTTGATTTAATATTGAAATTCGACTTTCTACAATTTCTAAACTGACATGCCAAATAATCATTGTTGAACGAGGAAATTATACGTTTTATGTAGAACTACTTATTTGGCGGAGAAAATTTATCGCGCGCAATAATTCCATTTTCTGAGGTATATTGGTCTAAGGGAAATAACCAGGTTTAAATTAGACAGTTTTCATGAAAGAGTTACTTCCCTTAGATAGTCAATATTCAATACTGTATATCTTCGGCTATAAGTCAAGGAAAAAAACTATTCAGAATGTGGGGGAAATAGACATCGACTTTATGACTCGGCGACAATAAACATACGACAACGACGGAATACTCATTTGCTTGATTCTTTTTATAATAATAAATTCCATTTTAACAAGGTGTCTTGCTTGATATGCATCGTTCTGCCATTTCAAGCATGTAATCCCGTATTCAATATGCCCTAAATTAACACACGACATAATTGTACACAACAAGCAGTCGTCACTTTTCTTCGAAAACCTCGTAACTGCATATTGTTTTAATCTGCAATTACTTGGTGATGACAATAGTTTAAAAAATCGTGTGATCAAATTTGCCGAAAATTCGAAAAACTGTGCGGCTGAGAGTGATTTCGGCATCAGTGGAAAGCTAGTGAGAGACTGGCGAAAAAACAAGACAAAGATCTGTGATTGTCCAAAATCGCAGAAATGGAGGGTTATTCGGATCAGTCCCTATGAGCCACAGGAAAATGATCTGAATGGTTGGATTTTGGAGTTACGGGCAAGTGGCTATGTTGTAAGTAGGATCGGGATTCGCGTCAAGGCCCTTCAACTCGACAAGGACCAAAATACAAAATCCAGGGCGAGTTCAAAGCTTCTTCTGGGTAGTGTTGCAGGTTCATGAATATTTTAGTCAATACCGGGAAGACCAGAAAAAAAACATTTTATTACACACCTGGCCAGCTTATCAATGGGAAAACCTACGGGACCACATCAAAGAAACGAGACTTAACTACTCGGCTGGTTCCGTGATGTTGACGATCCCGAAATATGCAAGATGTGCATATCCGACGATTACTTTAAACAAAGGGTTTTACGTCGCCGGATTTACGGAAATGAAATTGTTGATTTGCAGGGTTGAATCTCGCGACCGGTAGGCGATCATAGACGGCACAAAAGCAGCTTTGCAAGTCACGGGCATTTTGTATGATACGGTTCCCCCGAAAGATCGCAGCTAAAACCTTACCTTCGTTTCAGATCAGAATAAATATTTCAGCCCACACGTTTTGATTTTTGTGTATGTATGGATAATCGTTAGCCCCAAAGTGTAATTCATGGATATTTACATTCATGTTCAATTTTCGTCATTTTGTTTACCCCAAAACAGAAATATTTTTTGGACTGCTCCATTTTGAAAGCTGTTGCATGCATACGACATAACTTCTTAAAAAAGATTGAATTACATCATGGAAAGTATCTCGGGTGAACGGAGAAATGGCTAGTTATCGACAATTTCTTCTTTTCAATGTTTTCCAATCTTTTTGTTCCCATGATTGTCGTCGGAATCAAGTCTTGTTTGTGAAAGGATTTAAGAGAGAGGTTATATAGACGAACGTCGGCAAGTATTACTCTCCAAAGCCGATGTCTATTGATTAGATCATCAAAATACATTACTAATTACATATCATTTCATAAGAGGTAATGTACTGTACTTTGTTTTAAGAGAGTAGCAAGTATAAGCACGAGTCATGTAGATCTACATCTGCAAGAAATTTTCTTTTCACTAAATACACTGAAATAGTCTACCCTTTGAATTTCGTTCTTCTTTTGAAAACTCTTTATGAAGTTAAACTGTCTCTTAAATCTATCTACTCTAAAATTTAAAAATGTAGAGGTCAACACTCTAATAAATATTCACTAAAATGTGACCGATTAAGGGAGAGACTCGGGGTAAAGCTTCTTTTCTGACGATTGCCCTTTAAGTTCTAGATCTTTTATGAAGCAATGCTTGTAAAATTTATAGGCCTACAGATTGGTTGAAAAAGAGAATTGTCCCCGCCCATTCATTGACTTACTAGTTGATTGACATGCTTCTCAGATGAATAAGCATGTGATACAGTCGGATCCATTTTGTTAAAAAAAAACAATATGACGTCTTGATGACGTAGCGTCTACTCAATCTGGGCTGGAATAGTGACTTCAAAAACACCGCCAACACCTGCTCAGTTATTTCGGAAACTGTTTCAAAATATGTTAGTTGGATTATTACCGGTGAATTTTTGGTTTGGATAGTAGACTAACAGGTATCATTTTCTTCGTATCATCATGACATTATCGCTTGCCGACCAAAAACAAAATAACCTTCTAAACCTAGATGTATAATTTTCTACTTTACATCATAAAATCTGCATGATTTACCATTTAAATTAATTTGTCGAGCGTCCGTCGATTCAGTCGACGTTTCTGCGATTAAATTTCTTATCATTAATCACCGAATAATCAACGTGAAATAAAATAGTTTTTGTGAAGAGAGGGGAAGTTAATTCGTGAATAAACCATTATTGGAGGCTCAAATTATCGATTAATCACGACTTTAGGCTTGCCGCAATAAACAGTTCTAGAGATTATTCATTTCTGTGACTGTAAAATATTGCGTACCTAAATGATATCAATCTTGAGAAATATCATGGTCACCATTGCATACTAGAACGTATAAGTTCTTATTTCGAAATTGAAAAAAAAAAAATGACGTAAAAAAGTGCATCATATTGAGTTATAATTTTAAACTGAGTGATAAATGATTTGGAAAACTTGCATCAAAAGATGGTAGAATTTATAGTGTCACGAACGCCTTCCTGAGGGTTGAAAACGCTATTTCTCAAGAGCTCCCGGGTGGCTCTGGCCCCGTGGACCCCTGGCCAGGGCGTTTCCATAGACCCATCGGGGGCCCTGTGGTCCATGGCCCCCCAGCTGTAAAATTCAGTATTTTGAAAGTATCTAACTTTCACCCAGGGTCGATGTTTTAAATGAAATAGTTTGATTTTGAGGGGTTTTAGTTAAGTGAGGAATGCGTTATGAAGTATAGATCTATTTTATTCAATGAATTTCTGTGACATCTTCTGAAATTGGGAAATCTGAATAGAACAAAATGTGTAAATATTTCATTTAAAACATCGTTCTTACCCAGAATTTAGTTTAGTATCAATTCCACTGGAATTTCCAGTCAATTTACTGGACATGCAGCCAAAACATCACAACTACAGATTAAAGGGGGACCTGCTAGGCTGTCGAAAATGCAAATGGCACAAAAATTACAAACCAGATATAAACGTATGAAATTACAAACCTGAAGGGGTCCATTGTTAGCACTCATTGAGCTTTATCAAGTATAAATCCAAGTCAATGAATAACGTGCAGATCTGAATTTTATTGTCCTTGGTTTTTGTTTTTAAACGGTTACACATGCCCAACCTTCAAAAGGCAATTACGTCAGAGGTACGTCATCTGTGCTCAGCAAGATTCAACACACCGCACAATCGGCTGCGTCGTCAACGAAGACAGATTCGGCATCTGATGTCAGGTGCATGGTAGGTCAAATTAATTTACTTTTATGAATAAACGAAAGGATCTTTGGTATTCTATAGTTGATAAATACGTGTATAAATGTTCAGTGCTAACTGCTCCTACAAAATAAACCTTTCCACGCATCCCTCGCAAATAAGGTCACAGTCATCAACGCAGCCGGTTGTACAGTGTGTTAATACTGCTGGGGATGTGTCTCGTTGACCTTGACCTTGTCTCGTTTCGAAGTAAAAATAGAATCTGTAAACACGCTTGTAAAGGATTGATCTATAGCAAAGGAAAGATGGATATTCGCCGTGATTGAGGTTTTTATGCATTGCAAATTGTTTTTTCATGTACAAATATGAGTTCCCGAATAGTTCAGAAGCATAAAAACGTAGCATGGGCCCCTTTCAGAAATCTGTAGTTACAATGTTTTTACTCCCAATCACTAAACACCCCAAAATTACCTACAAATTGGACCAATCTAACATTTTGAAAATAGATCTAGCTTCCACTGCTTTTCATATGTAGCATTCATTTTAACGATATAATTATCTATGGATTTGCTGTAGCCTATGGTATTATGAATTTGTATATATAGATATGGATGAAAAATAAAGTTGTGTTTCTTTGTAAATATTCTATAACTTGTTTTGTCTTTCATTTTATTATTGTTTTTTTTTTTCAATTTGTTTCTAAAGAATGTGATCTAATCACGAGTTCGGTCATCGTTTATAAACTTTATCGTCATTTTGACAAAATATATTTTGCGTACTTAAAATGGAGATCTAGGTCTTGTTTACATTGCATAAAACTTCATAGGTAAGAATTGATACTCTGTCAATCATATTTTTGGGTTTTTGCCCTTTGTTGATTTTCATATTTAATTGTTTGTCAAGAGCATTACTAAAAATTATGCGAGGTAGATTCGTGCAACTTCATAGGTGGATGGTGTCATTATGTAGAAGTGTATTGTACAAAAATATAACTCTGCTGATAATGTTCGTGGAGTTATTGCCAATTTTCCCTTTTCATTCTTGATGTAAATTAATACTACAATTGCACTACTTCAATTATTAAAGATTTACCCTTGTGGGGGCATACATACATTTCATTCAATACTTCAAAGCATTCTCTGATAGGATCATGAAAAGCAAATCTTGTTTTACAAATAATTCTGTTGTAGCGACTTTCAGGCCCTTCAGGGCTTTGATTTTTTCTGATGGGTTAGGTTTGGTCTACAAAGAAGGTATTTAACATATGTATTTCTATGTCATAATTTTAAATCAAAAAGTTGAACAGATCACCCTTTTACTTCCAAAGTTGTTTTTCTAAACATTTGCCAAACTACAAAATTTTGGACTTGATCTAGTCCAATGAAAGCTCAAATCTTTATATCTAAAATCTTGTGTTTGAGTAATTTCTGATCACCCGATGTACCCTCAGTTGAAGCGCTTGTTTTTTTACCCTTTCACAAAGACGAAAATAAAGATTAGTCTGGTCCTAATTGAATGAAAATGCAGATAGCGTAATTAAAACCCAGAACAGAATCAGCCATTTTTAATAAAATTGAAGGGAAAGGAAAACATTCTTGCAATGGATATTTTCCTAATTGCTCTTTGTTTTCTAAAGCAATGATTGATATCGATATCACAATAAAGTCTTGTTTGGGAAAGGAAACAAGAGACTTTTGGCATACTTACATGAGCATGTTGTCACTTGTTCGCTGCTTTGACAAACAGCCAGATTCGGTATTAAATACTGTAACAGTTTTAAAAGTTTTTTTTCTTATTATTTTCAATATGTATGTGATCAAATCACTAGCATATTTAACAATACAAAACAATAAAATATTTTATTGGTGCTGAGTCAGTTACAATTAATGGCTTGGGACCAATCAAGTTCACCAGAATAATCACATATACATGTATACATGTGCGTATATCTAAAATGTGCATAATCTGAAACATGTATAGAATAAGTTTGAAATGTGAATGAATGTCGTAGTATTCATCAGATGACCACCAAGTCAATACAAATTGCACAAAACTTTAGATTCAGCAACATGAGAATAATACCCATCTTATATATTAACGACTTAAAAGTTTTCTTGGTAACATTTATGATATTTTTCCATCCAAATAAATGTTTTGTTTGTTTTTTTTTTTCAAACAAATAATCTGTTATGTTTACATAGTAAAATTATGTTAGCATGCTATCTAATTGCAGAAACTTAACTTGGCCATATGTGTATGTTTAAATAAGGACCATAATGTTTTAAAACATTTAATAAGCGGGTAATGATAAACCTACAATAATCCTTATTGAATAGTAATCAGAATCGTTAGGAATCGGATTCGATTAAAAAGAATCGAGTAGGAATCGGAATCGGTTAAATTCTAATGGTGCTCATCCCTAAGAACATGTTGATTATCTCAATGTATTCCAAACCGTTTCCTTTTAGGGATGTCAAAACAAGACTTTGGAAAGAGTTAAATGAAAATTAAACGAAAATTGAAAAAGATGTAGATCATAAACTGTTTGTGTTATTTTTCAAAACAGATCGTTGATAGATGTAGAAATTGAGTTAGAGGGACACAAGGCTTCACTTCACTGTTTAAACAAGGAATCTGACAGACTACAGGGCATTGTGGAAACCAGTCTTAAACAGAAACAAGAGCTCTACACTAAATATAGACGTATACAGGAGTTTCAAGAATTAACGGTTGGTTTTGTCTTAATCTTTTACGACAATATGATACTTTTTGACATCCCCATACGACAGACTTTGGTAAACATTGTCGAAAATGAAGAAATTGCTTTTGACAAGCAATTTTTTCATTTCCCACATTGCTTTCTACCCAGAAAATTGCAATAATGTAAAATTTCATTTGCTTGACAACTTTGGCTTGTGAGCAGATGGCCCACTCGTAGAGAAAACCTGGGCCATAAGCCAGGATACATCATGTTTAAAGAGGGAATAGACTACAGGCATATGAGACCATCATAGAATCAGTCTAATTAATACAGTTACAAGAACTCTAAGCTAAATATAGATGTATACTGGAGTTTCAGGAAACCTGGAATTAACTGTAGGTTTTGCCTTAACCCATTCCCTCATAATAACCATTTTTTATGCCTGATAGGATGGAGAAAATATTGTGCAAAATCAAGAAATCGCTTGTGACAAGCAATTTCCTTATTTCTCACACTGTTTTCTATCCAGAAAGACAAAAATATTAGATTTTATTCAATTAATGCTAAATATAGGCATTTTCAGGATTTTCAGGAATTAACAGTAGGTTTAGTCCTAAACATTTCCATTTTAGACTAGTCCAAATTCAAGGATGTTGCAGAAGAGACAACTTATGTCACAAAATCATAGAATGTAAGAATTTTTGCTTCAAAATATACAATTAGTGCTGAGGGTATGGCTTATCAGACTTAGAGAAATCACAAGAGACTCTTGCAGTAAAGTCAGCGTACCAATGACACTCTTAAATTTAACCCATTACCATACCGCCAAAATTTGGACTTTTCCAATTTGAAAGGTGTAGCAGACAACAATTAAATAATGATGAAATCTTAAAAGCCTTCCATTTTGTGGTAGAAAACATTGTGGAAAATGTTACAAGCAATTTCTTCATTTTCCACAATGTAACAAGCAATTTCATTTTTCACAATGTTTTTCCAAGCCGTTTCCTCCAAGGGTGTCTGTGTTGGAATGGGTTAAAAGCTCAAACATATCCAGCAAATCCCATGCATTTTTACACCTTCTCTACTTTTTTTTTCAAATGGCTAAAAAATGATGTGTCATGTGATTCTGCGCCATGGATATCTCAAACTAAAACAATGATATTCCATTGCAGGATAAAAAGCAAGCTTTGATACAAGTTCTTGTGAAACAAAATATAAATTCACAGTCGAGGATAGAATCTCAAGTCTCGGAGGTATATCTCAGTTTTATCTAACCCTTTCCCAAATGACAAATTTAACGGTTATAATTCAATTTGATAGCTGCTGCAGATGACAAAAATTGATGTTCATAAAGATAGGATTTGTGAACAATATTATCATTGAAAATATTGAAACAAAAGGAGAAAATGCTGACTGTCATTAAAATCAATACGGAAGGTTTTTACAAAGTGAACAGTGACATACTTTCAGAAAAAACAATCATATTTTGTCAGTTTAATTCTAAAACTCATAACTAGTATACTGCTTGATATATATATTGTAGTTACAAGATGTTAATACAATACCAACGATTTATCGATATATAAATGTAAAACCTAGTCTAGTTTTAGCAAAAAATTGATTGCCATTGATATTACAACCGATAAATTGTGGAGAGTAAATTTTCGTACAATTTACAGATTGAAGATTATGTGAGCCGATGTTTACGATCACATGAAGAGAAGATCTGCGTGATGTCCGGTAAATTAGAACATAGCGTAACAACGGAATTGAACGAGTTTGCCAACCTTGTTTTGCCTTATCTAATGTTCTCACAGTTGGACGCGTAAGTATCATAATGTATAAACACAAATCTTGTCCCAAACTGGGTGTAGTTTTGATATCCCTGATGGAGAAGGTGTTAGAAAACATTGAATGAAAAAAAAATGCTGATGGAACCATGTAGTGAATGCAGTTTAGTAGGGTTTTACTCTTCTACTGCAAAATGTTTTCTGTATAAAGGATATCAAAATAGGCATGTTTTGGAAACTGTGAATGCATGAATAGGACTGTTAATTTTGGAAAGTCCATATACCTGATGATCAGAAATATTTAGGCATATCAATGCTTTTGCAATGATATCTGATGTTATTTGTCAGAAAAACTTAAAGCATTTGCAAGATATGTTTAAATGTAAACCATAGGGAATTTGTATGGGTGTTTCTTGTAACAAGACCATTTGTGTGATTCCAAGTTTATGGGTTGTACTCAAGGTCAAATCTTACATTCATCTTTGATTGCTGCTGCAGGGGTAATTGAGTTTAGCCCTTTCCAAAATGGCAAGAAATTGGACTGTTCCAATTTGAAAGCTGCGGTTGGCAACAAAGTGGATATTGACAATGATTGAGTTTGTACAATATATAATACGATTTATAACGCAAATATTGAGGCAAAGGGAGGAAATGGTGGTTATTAATGTTTTCCCAGGTTTATTCTGATAGTGATACAAACTCAGGTTTTATTTGGGAATGGCTTAAGGTATTCGCACACTAATGAACGTAATAAATCATCGGTAAATGTCGACATATGTCGACATTTTCTGTATTTTCTTTAAAATATATTTTCCAAAGGAAATTATTTGTGTTAGTATAATTAAATCCATTTTTGTCGAGCCCGCTTGCGGTGAGCTCGACATAGTTGTCACAATGGCGGTTCGGTGTATGTGCGTTAGTGCGTTAGTGCGTGCGTGCGTTAGTGCGTGCGTGCGTGCGTTAGTGCGTGCGTCCGTCCGGATGGAGCTTGTCCGGGCCATAACTTCACCATGGATGGAGGGATTCAGAAATAACTTGGCACAAATGTCAAGCTCAGTAAGGCGGAGTGTCGCGTGCAAGAACCAGATTCCAAGCTCAAAGGTCAAGGTCAAACTTGGAGGTCAAATGTCAAAAATGAGAAGATTTTTGCTTGTCCGGGCCATAACTTCACCATGGATGGAGGGATTCAGAAATAACTTGGCACAAATGTCAAGCTCAGTAAGGCAGAGTGTCGCGTGCAAGAACCAGATTCCAAGCTCAAAGGTCAAGGTCAAACTTGGAGGTCAAATGTCAAAAATGAGATGATTTTTGCTTGTCCGGGCCATAACTTCACCATGGATGGAGGGATTCAGAAATAACTTGGCACAAATGTCAAGCTCAGTAAGGCAGAGTGTCGCGTGCAAGAACCAGATTCCAAGCTCAAAGGTCAAGGTCAAACTTGGAGGTCAAATGTCAAAAATGAGATGATTTTTGCTTGTCCGGGCCATAACTTCACCATGGATGGAGGGATTCAGAAATAACTTGGCACAAATGTCAAGCTCAGTAAGGCAGAGTGTCGCGTGCAAAAACCAGATTCCAAGCTCAAAGGTCAAGGTCAAACTTGGAGGTCAAATGTCAAAAATGAGATGATTTTTGCTTGTCCGGGCCATAACTTCACCATGGATGGAGGGATTCAGAAATAACTTGGCACAAATGTCAAGCTCAGTAAGATGGAGTGTCGCGTGCAAGAACCAGATTCCAAGATGAAAGGTCAAGGTCAAACTTTGAGGTCAAATGTAAAAAATGAGTTGATTTTTTATGTATATAGTCAAACTTTGAAATTCATCTCCTCCAAAACTACAGCCCAGATTTCAAACTAATTTGGCACAAATATTCTTTGGATGGCCCTCTACCAAGATTGTTCAAATTATCTCAATCCGTAAAAAACATGGCCACGTACAGCTACGTGCAGCTAATTTTCGTACTTCTCAGAATGTTCAAATTATTCCGATCCGTACAAAAAATGGGTGCCAGGGGGCATGGCTTATTTTCCTTATATGTGACCCGTCGCGCTAAAAGGGACCTTATCGGATTTATGAAAAGTATCGACCCTAGTCCGTCTGCGCAGTCCGCGCAGCCTGACTAGGGTCGAAACTTTTCACGTTTAAGTATTTTCTGAATCTAGAATGTTTTCTCTACCTTACAATATTTTCGTTTTCCAAATACGACATCGGATGGACTTCTGCTTGGTCTGGTATATTTCTCGGAATTTGGTTTTATGGACTTAGCATAAGGTCCCTTTTAGCGTGACGGGTCACATATGTATACTCAAATTAATCCATTCTGGTATCTCGTTATAAATACATAGACATGTAATATTTTGTGAACAATAAACTGTCTCACCATGATCCCCATCATTCCAACTTATTTTGTCCCCACTTTTACAACGCCATTGTAATGACAGCTGTAGACATAGGTATGGTCTTCTTTCTTCAAAATGAGCGGGCTCGACATGTTGCCCTTCGGCATCTAGTTTCCAATATTTTAGAGTTTTAAAGATGAAATGTTGAAAAAATAACCTCTTACTGCATTTATCTTGAAACAAAAGTTAAAGTTCAGAATTTGTTTTGATGACGTCATAACGTCGCCGCCAAAAAATACGACGTCGTTCCCGCGTTCTGTATAATTGACATCGACGTGTGTATAGCTCGTTGTTATACAACTAAAAGCAAATTGTAGGGAATTCGGTTAATAATTTTGTAAATGGGTGATTTGTAAGTGAATTATAATTCAATTTTCAGTTTAACATCTTCACAAATTCATGTCCGAAAGGATAGATACTTAAAGCAAAATAAAATTTATCATGTTCTTTGTGTGTGTGTCAAAAATCGCACAAGGCGTGTTACCATGGCGATTTCTTTAATTTTGGACGGCGAAACTTCACTAATCTTATGAATTTACTTTCTACACCTGTGTAGATATTTTTCAAGTTCTGATTAGAAAGGCCCCACTAATACTTAATGTAGAATGACTTTTTAAATATGACAACCCAAAAAATTTCAAACAGATTTTCAAGAGAATTTTGTTGCTATGCATTCCGACTTTTGCATTTTTTCCAATATTATTGTTGCCACAATATGTCAAGAGTAATTTTTTATAGTAGTATATTTAATAAGCTCTTGTTTGGTGCATAAATTATAGACATTTCTGGAAAATGACACTTTCTATTCAGTTTTGAGCATCTGTTATTCAGTGCGTGAAAAGCCCATTTTTCATATCGGTGTGATGGATCTTAAATTTGTCATAAAATTGAAGAATTGCGGTCAAATTCCCTTATATTTTCAGAAAACGTGTCTCTTTGTATGTAGATTGAAAAAATAAAGTGATCCACCCCGTAGAATTTTATGACCATTAGTGTGTGAATACCTTAAAACCAAGCAAATCTGATGATTATGTTCACAGGGCCTTGAAGACATCAGTTACAGATCTATCTATATACCAGACTTCCCCATCAAACATGCGACCACAAATGATCAAAGTTCTCAACAGCTTCAAATTCCCACACTTTCAGGTAAGATTAGTTTTCCCACTCATGAAGTCCCTGGTATGATCCCTTGGTGCGGCAAACATCCTTTCTGACACTTGTACCCAGCCAGTATGGTTGAATGATCGTAAAACTATGTCAGCAAGCAGTTGTAGGCTCGGAAAAGATGTTACGGTAGTACTGGTAAGAGATACAAAAGGAATCCATGGTTAGGTGCTGCAGGAACCACAATATGACTATAGCAGTTGAAAGAGGTGTTAAACCCTACTTAAGGTTTACTGTGTGAATACAGACCCTCATTAAAAACACCACTTACTAGCCATGCGAAATGCATTAAATTACACACACTTGTAAATACACTTCACATAAGTTGATTCATCATGCCAGATTTTAAGATTATTCTTCAAGAAGAAAATAATTTACAAATATTATTTCAATCAATAATTATTATGCATATACAAGGGAGGTAATTTTGAACATTTTTGTCAAATATTTCCATAAGTATGCAATAATTCAAAATTCTTAACCGTACAAAATGCTTATGTTTGTACTTGGTATGGAAATGTAACACAGTTAATGAATTATTGGCACTTTTCAAATTTTGCCTCTGGCTATTTGGTGCTATTGCTAATGAGGGGTTGGATGCTTCAATTAATTCAATTAATAATTGATTCAATAGTATCACAATATTGGTTACAAAACTGCTACCTTTTGAATTTGAAAAGAAAGGGCCTCTTTCTACTGTCAAGCAATTATTTGGGCTTATATGACTGTGTGGTGTTGTGAAGCTTTGTTTGGGTTACTGTGTAGCCACTATCCAATATGTCTTAACACATCACACTATAAGGACATTGGTGTTTTGCAAAGTCAAATACATCTTGTTTCTCATTTTACAGAGCCCTGAATCTATCCTAAGGGTATGTCTGGAATTGAAAAATGACCTAGAGGAGCTACAATACAGAACAGAGAAAGAGAAGACGTCAAAACATTTACAGAAGTGTCAAGGAGAAAGTGAAAGTATCACAGTAGTTATTACAGGTGAATATGTGTGTTTTATATTGTGTCATTTGGTTAAAACATTGAGGGAAATGGACAAAACACTGGTCTAGAGCTGAAGAAAAACACAGATCAAAGAGAAAACAGCAAAACATTTACTGAAATGTCAAGGAGAGAGTGAAAGTATCACAGTAGTTATTACAGGTATATATGTGTGTTTTATATTGTGTCATTTGGTTAAAACATTGAGGGAACTGGAGAAGATTCTGGTCTAGAGCTGAAGAAAAACACAGAACAGAGAAAGAGAAGACGTCAAAACATTTACAGAAGTGTCAAGGAGAGAGTGAAAGTATCACAGTGGTTATTACAGGTATATGTGTGTGTTTTATATTGTGTCATTTGGTTAAAACATTGAGGGAAATGGAGAAAATACTGGTCTAGAGCTGAAGAAAAACACAGAACAGAGAGAGAGAAAACATCAAAACATCTACAGAAATGTCCTGGAGAGAGTGAAAGTATCACAGTTGTTATTACAGGTAAATATGTGTGTTTTATATTGTGTCATTTGGTTAACCCTTTCCCAAACAAGACCTGGTTTTGACGTCTCTAATAGAAAAGGCTTGGGAAAACATTGAGACAAAAGAAGAAACTGCTGATAACCAGCAGTTTCTCCTTTTGTCTCAATATTTTCTGTGCTATATTGTAGACAAATCCCTTCCTTTTTAACATCAATTTTGTTTTCTGGAGCAGCTTTTAAATTAGATCACCCTAAAATTTGGCATTTTGGAAAGGGTTAAAACATTGAGGGAAATTGAGAAAATACTGGTCTAGAGCTAAAGAAAAACACAGATCAGAGAAAGAGAAAACATTAAAACATTTACAGAAATATCCAGGAGAGAGTGAAAGTATCACAGTTGTTATTACAGGTGAGAGTTTGTGTTTTATCTTGTGTCATTTGTTGCAAATAAGTACATCTTTTAACCTTTTTCATGCTGAATTTTAAAAAGAAAGTGCGGACAGTGTAGAATAAGGCCAGACTGCACATATGTGCAGGCTGCCTTCATTCTATTCTGCCTACAAAAATGGCTGTTTGAATATTTTGGAATTGGCATTGAAAGTCTTAAATTAAAACTTAAAAACATTGAGGGTAATAAAGAAAATGCTGGTCTAGCATTGAAAACTGAATTACAATATAGAACAAATTAAATTGGACAAGTCTGAAATTTTGCTGTCTGGTAATGGGCTTTGGATAAAATATTTTTCAGATTTGTGTGATTTATTGAGGGAAGAGAACACAAAACAAGTGAACAAGTTATTGCCAGTACTCCAACAGAAATTAACTAAGACCAGCCAATCTATCTCAGATTGTGGTAGAGTAGAATCTTTAATCATGGACTGGTGAGTTACATTGAATCTTTTATATGCCTGCAAGGTTGTATTATGGTATGGCCCTAGTCGTCTGTCAATGCGCTAGCAATTTATTTCGTGTGCAAGTCCTCCTACAGTTTCAATTGGAATTTGATCTAACTTGCCACAATAAATTTCCATGGTGTCTAGTTGTGTATACAGCCAGGATTCAGATAATGTGGCATTCCTGATTTATCTCTCCGATATTTCGAAAAAATGCCCAATTTCTTTGACAAGCTCCTCTATTATTCGGTGTGCATAATTTGTCTGTGATGGCTCTTGTTTTTATGTCCCCGTATTGAAAGATCGGGGCTTATTGTTTTAACATTGTCCATCTGTCTGTCTGTTTGTCTGCCATTCCGTGAAAACTTAACATTGGCCTTTTCTGCAAGAGAGCCATTTCGGGGGCATTCATGTTTCACATTCACATATTGTTTTCTTTTCCTTTTCCCCAGGTGGACCCAGCCAAGTCAACACTGTGTACCATGGGTAAATGTGGATGGACATTCGTTAGAGGAATATCTTCGTCGATGGACAACATTGGCTACCAGTCTGAGGCAGCGTATTGTGACTTGAAAAGGGACAAAGTGGGGAAGAGAGGGGGCTGGTTAAACTGGTAAAAGTCTGTTGGGCAAGGGTGTACGTGTAAACTCAAATGAGTAAATGTGAATAGACATTCATAAGAAGCGTATCTTCATGAATGGACAACATTGGCTACCAGTCAAAGACAGCGTATTGTGACTTAACTCATTCCAACACAATGACTATTTGACTCCCTACATGACAATGGCTTTAGAAAACATTGGGGAAAATGAAGAAATTGCTTGTGACAAGCAATTTCTTCATTTTCCCACAGTGTTTTCTACCCCAAAAAGACCAAAATATATAAAATTCAATTCACCAGAAATTGTTGTCTGCAAGGTCTTTCAATTTGGTCCAGCCTAAATTTTTTCTCCCTGGTAATGGGTTAAGGCAGTGTATTGTGGACAATGTGTACTGTGGGTAATTATAGATAGACATTCGTTAGAGGAGTTTCTTCATAGATGGACAACATTGGATACCAGCTTGAGGCAGCGTATTGTGACTTAGGGCAAAATTAACAATCAGCTGCACTAGAATGTATGTTGTAGCGAAGAAATTGTATATGAAAAGGACAAAATGGATCGTTATCAACATTTTGTTTCCCACCAGTGTTTTCTAAAGCTTTGTTTAGATCATTTTAAAAATCCCTACTAGGACCGATTGTGACTGGAGTTACAAAATTTTTTTGTTGCTAATTTATGATGATGAGGAAGAACATATCGTCGTTGTAAATGCAAAACCTCGTATGTCGATTGGTGCGATTTTCAAAGTACAATCTTGTGTGCCCTGTGTAGACGATTCTCACAGGTTTTGAGATATTTTGATTGATCAGTATTATTGACACATTATTTGTGAACAATATGTCCAAATTTCAAGTAAGACATTTCAGTTTGGGAAAAGTTACTACACTTTTTCCCCTCCCCTTTAAAATTTTCCAAAACCGAGATACGAGGTTTTGCATTTACAACGACGATATTGTCAGTGTAAATGTAAAACCTTGTATCTATTTTTTTAGAAAATTTTACAGGGGAAGAAAAGAATTTAATAACTCTTCAGAAACTGAAGGGTTTAACATAATGTGCCTTTAATACTGATAAGAAGAAATATCCCCAAACCTGCGTGAGTTGTCGTAACCCTTTCCCAAACGACAAATTTTTGGGGTGGTCCTATACAAAAGCTGCTACAGAAGTACAGATGACAATATTGGTGTTGTTAAAACTAGAATATGTGTAGAAAATAGCTAAGAAAATATTGAGACAAAAGGAGAAACTGCTGGTTATCAGCAGTTTCTTCTTTTGTCTCAATGTTTTCCCAAGCATTTTCTATTAGGGACGTCAAAACCAGGTCTTGTTTGGGAAATGGTTAACTGGGCATACGAGTTTGTACTTTGAAAATCTTAAAAACGACATACGAGGTTTTGCATTTACACCAACGATATTTCATTTCATGAATTAATGTTATTAAAGGAGAAATATATACCTATATATCTGTCTTTTTGTCTTCCACCAATGGTTGAATAATTCTAAACCTATTTAGTTGAGCAGCTGGAGGCTTAGAAAGGACGATATGATTGTACCTGTGAGAGAAATGACAGGAATCCATGGTTTGGTGCTCCAGCTGCCAGGATATGACCGAATTTGAAAGAGGCATTAAACGCCTTTAAATTACTATTTTCCTCTCTTGTAATTGATGGATTGTGTCTGACAATCAAAACACTTCCCTACACGGCAAAAAGATTGGGCGTTCCAAGAGTAGAAAATTGATTGTTTAGCGAGCATTTACTGATTTGGTAGAAGATCGTCCTGATCGAGCATTGATTGTTTGAAAATCTCACTGGACTTGCATCCAACCTGCACTTGATTACCTCAACTTTTACTTAAGTGACTCCTGATCACTTCATGATCTCTGCTTCAGTAAAGGTGGTTTATAGTCTCAAATTTACGAACTAGGTCCATATTTGCACGACTTTCACACTTTACACCACAATCATTGAGTTTCAAGTCATCTGTTTACAGTCGGCGCCTTCAGCAGCCACAGCTCTTTGGCTTTCAACTCTCATGTGTACCCATTTATACACCTGGGTGAAGAGGAGCAACATGGGGTAACTTTTTTGCACAGAATTGAACTTTGGATCTCTCGATCCGGAAGCCCGCCTCCTACCACTAGACCACGGTGCCCCCCAGCTTCATCTGTCCACCTATCAAATCAATTGTAAAGGTCATGTTGATCGACTGGAGTTCGAAAAAAAAGTCATTTGGTAGGGTTTGATCAGGAAATTTAAGCGATCAAGTTGATATTGTTAATTTGATGGGCAGTGAGAACCTAGCAATACATAGGTTAGTTTTGTAAACATGTGTCAAAATATAGTGTTGCCGAGCCCGGATAGCTCAGTCGGTTACGTCGGAGTCTGTCAATCCAGGGGTCTCGAGTTCGAACCCTGGCTCGGCCAGTATCCATTCTGACATTTGACAAAAGTCATTTGTCTCTCACCAATGGGTGTGAATCATCTATGTGAGAGAGCAGCTGGAGGCTCGGTTTGGATATTGTGGTTGTACTGGTGCAAGAAATACCAGGAACCCACGGTTAGGTGCTCCAGCCGCCGCGATATGACCCTGGTAGTTGAAAACGGCGTAAAACCCCAATAAACTCAAAATATTGTGACCGGACTATAACAAGGTATTAGATAATAACATTTGATTTATTGGGGTGTTACGCCGATTTCAACTACTAAACACTCATTCTACAAAAAAGTCCACAATTAGAAATATAAAAATCTGAAAAACCGACCATTCTGAAAGACTTACGGCTTAATTCATGAACATTTCCTTGACTCAAACTTCAGTCATATTCAACAAAGGATGCCTGAAGTTACTGCTCATACCGTTAGCACGAGATCCCCGGACCAGAAAGACTCAGTGACAAAGTGCTATTCATAGTCAAAAACGTTCTTTTCTATATCGAGGAAATGTTTCTTAACCCTTTTTGTAATCTAATATAAAATTTTAAAACCCTTTACACACTTTTTTATCGAAAGGTCGCTTGAAACCGACTTTATTGACATTATACCATTTTTATAATGGATAAACCCGTTCAGCTAATGTACCCAATTTTGATTAAGAATGCTTCAGAAAACTTCGATGGAAAAGAAATAGGCCTACTGTGCGTATTTAAAATACGTTTTTTATAATGTTTTTGTTAATAAAATATCAGAACCTCACAGCTCAGTAGATAACGTTGGAATCGGTCAATGGAAACATCTAGTTACGAATGGGTTATTTTGATTCAAGTCATTACCAGACGACAACATTTTAGACTGTTCCAAATTCAAAGAGGCTGCAAACGACAATTTCAAGTAAATATATTTTATTTCATTTTTGTACTTTCGGGTAGAAAATATTTTGGGAAATGAAGAAGCTGCTTACTGAAAGCAGTTTATTCATTCAATTTTCCACTTTTTCCTAAATTATCCGTTTAAGAGTCAAAAAGAGTCAACGTGTGGAAATGGGCTAAACCGCTTTTGTCAAATGGTAAAATTTCAGCCTAGTCCAATTTAATGGTTCACGCAGACGACAAAATATTCGATGTGAAAAACAGAAAATGTTTGTGTTACATGAATATAGACTACCATTGGAATCATATGGGGAAAAGGGATAAATTAATGAGATCAGCAGCAGCTGTTTCCATTGACCGATTCCAACGTTATCTACTGAGCTGTGAGGTTCTGATATTTTATTAACAAAACATTATAAAAAACGTATTTTAAATACGCACAGTAGGCCTATTTCTTTTCCATCGAAGTTTTCTGAAGCATTCTTAATCAAAATTGGGTACATTAGCTGAACGGGTTTTTCCATTATAAAAATGGTATAATGTCAATAAAGTCGGTTTCAAGCGACCTTTCGATAAAAAAGTGTAAAGGGTTTTAAAATTTTATATTAGATTACAAAAAGGGTTAAGAAACATTTCCTCGATATAGAAAAGAACGATTTTGACTATGAATAGCACTTTGTCACTGAGTCTTTCTGGTCCGGGGATCTCGTGCTAACGGTATGAGCAGTAACTTCAGGCATCCTTTGTTGAATATGACTGAAGTTTGAGTCAAGGAAATGTTCATGAATTAAGCCATAAGTCTTTCAGAATGGTCGGTTTTTCAGATTTTTATATTTCTAATTTCTAGCAGCAGCGACAAAGGTTCAGAGTTTGCTCTCTAAACGTAAACACCTTGAGACGCAGAGTGTGTGAAGTAGTGGAAACACTAACTCGAAGGAAAGTTGACATATGTTGTGTGCAAGAGACCAGATACCGGGGAGGACATTGTCGAACCATCAAAGGCAAGGATTCCAAGTACAAACTGTTCTGGTCGGGAAATGACAAAGGTACAGCCGGGGTAGGTGTGTTTGTGGCAGAGAAGTGGATTGAGAAGGTCTACAACGTACAGCGCATATCTGACAGGATCATACTTGTGAAACTCATAGTGGGTCAGCGCATACTCAGTATCCTTTCTGTTTACGCACCCCAAAGTGGTCTCAGCGACATGCAGAAAGATCAGATTTATGACCAACTGCGTGCAGTAACAGCAACAATCCCAGCGTCTGACTTACTAATGCCATGTGGAGACTGGAATGGTCATGTTGGTAGAACTGGTACAGGTTATATGGAGGTGCATGGAGGTTTTGGATACGGCAAAGCAGAGCCCGATAAGGAGGGCGAAAGGATCCTTGAGTATGCCCTAGCTTCTGACCTCATCATTGGCAACACTTGGTTCAAGAAACGTACTAGCCATCTGGTGACTTATCAGTCGGGAAACGCATCCACACAGATCGACTTCATCATGTATCGACAGAACATGCGTAGGCTCATCACAAATGTGAAGGTAATACCTGGCGAGGAGGTCGCCACACAACACCAACTTCTAGTCTGCGACCTGAGCATCAACATACCACCAACACCCAAAACCAAGTTTAGTCCTCGTTTGAAGATCTGGAAACTGAAAGATGATGCAACCAATGAAAGTTTTCAGGAAGTCTTTATGTCACATGTATCCAAACCAGGAAAAACACCTGAAGCTAGTACTGAAGAAATCTGGACAAACTTGAAGACAGGTCTACTAAAGACCACTGAAGAAGTATGTGGCTGCACAAGACCGCACCGTTGGCGGAAGGAAACTTGGTGGTGGTCAGATCAAGTGGATCAGGCAATCACAGCTAAGCGAGTTGCATACAGGGCGTGGAAATCTGGAAAAGATACAATGGCAAATTATGACAAGGCCAAGCGAACATCCAGACAAGCTGTTCATCATGCCCGCTATGAAGCCGACAAGGAGATCTTCCTCAATGTTGATGCCAAGTCTTCAGATGTCTACCGAATCGCAAACCAGATGCGCAAAGAAAATGTTGACGTTGTTGGTGACCAACCAGTGCGAAATGATGCAGGGGAGATGTCTCTAGATCAAGACAAAAAGGAGAAGGCCTGGGTGGAACATTACGACAGACTACTCAATGTTGAGTTTGACTGGGATGAGGAACACCTGACAGAAGAACCACCAGTAGAAGGCCCAGCAATTCCGTTTACCATAGACATGGTTAAGAAAGCCATCGCACAGATGAAATCCGGCAAAGCGGCTGGACCATCAGGAATTGTTGTGGAAATGTTGAGAGCGGCAGGTGACACCGGTGCATCCATGATCTGCGACCTAGCATCCTCTATCGCTCGTGATGGAAAGGTCCCACAAGACTGGGAGGAGAGTTTCATTGTCTCCCTCTACAATGGTAAGGGTGATGCCCTGGAAAGAGGCAACTACCGGGGACTCAAGCTAACTGAGCAAGCCATGAAGATCGTAGAGAGGATGGTGGACAACCACATCAGACAGTTAGTACCCATTGATGTCTCCCAATTTGGCTTCGTCCCAGGCAGAGGTACGACTGACGCAATATTTGTCGTTCGGCAACTGCAAGAAAAGTACCTGGCAGTAAACAATCGGCTCTATATGGCCTTCGTTGACCTAGAAAAAGCCTTCGACCGTGTTCCTCGTAAAGTGATCTGGTGGGCACTACGTAAGCTGCATGTGGATGAGTGGATTGTGCGTCTAGTGCAGGGTATGTACTCAAATGCTCGCAGCAGGGTGCGAGTCGGTAACAGGTACAGCGAGGAGTTCGGAGTGAAAGTGGGAGTACACCAGGGATCAGTGCTAAGCCCTCTACTCTTCATCATTGTCCTGGAGGCCATGTCACAGGGATTCCGAGCTGGGGTACCATGGGAAGATCTGTATGCAGATGACCTGGTTATAATTGCTGAAACTCTGGAAAGCTGTGTTGAGAGATTGCTGGTTTGGAAAGATATCATGGAAGAAAAGGGACTGAGAGTGAACGCAAGGAAAACCAAGATCATGATATGTGGCACAGGCCTCAACCAGTTACAGGAGTCTGGTAGCTTCCCATGTGCAGTGTGTCGAACGGGTGCCGGAAGCAACAGCATACACTGTGTAGGATGCAATATGTGGGTGCACAAGAAATGCAGTGGGCTCAAGAGACTGACAGCGAATCAAGACTTCAGATGTGCCAGATGTCAGGGAACTGCTCGTCCAATTGATGGTAGACCACAGAGCGAGGTCAAAGTCAGAGCTGACAACCTGGAAGTCGTACCCTCATTCTGCTACCTGGGAGACACTCTGTCTGCAGCTGGGGGTTGTGATCTAGCCACAATCACACGGGTCAAGACTGCGTGGAAGAAATTTAGGGACCTTACACCAGTACTTACATCACGTCACCTGTCACACAAGACCAGAGGCCGAGTGTACAACACCTGTGTAAGAAGCGCCATGCTCCATGCCAGTGAAACCTGGGCTTTGACAAAGCAAAACCTCCAGCGCCTACAACGAAATGACAGAGCTATGATCCGACAGATGTGTAATATAAAACCCCAAGACATAGCCTCTGTCAGGTCAAATGAGTTACTGGTGCGTCTCGGCCTTGAGGACCTGTCGATCCTTTTACGAGAGAGGAGACTACGTTGGTATGGACATGTCAACAGATCCAATGGTGCAATCCAAACGGCATACCAACTAGAAGTCACGGGAAAGCGATCTGCTGGAAGACCGAAGGCATCCTGGAAAGATCTAACAGAAAGAGATGCGAGAGAATGGGGACTGTCAATCACCAACATCCATGACAGGAAGAAATGGAGAGGGGATGTGAAATCTGCCATGCGTGCAGCTAGCCAGGCATCTGGACGGGATCCCACTGACGTAGGAACAATCCCACACCCTGTCAAAAGACCGATAGTGAGTGAGTGAGTGAGATCAGAATTTTTTCTCTCAATGTTTGCCCTGACCATTGTTATAGGCACGTCGTGTATAAAGAATTTTAGATGCATTAAAGTGACATTTCACAATTATTTTTACATAAATTTTACTTTTATTCTATCTGAAAGAGCGTCTTTTCTTATGGAAAATCTGAAAATTTCAAGTCAAAATATTGAACGGTTTACGAGAAATATATATTTTTGTGCTAGAATTAAACAAATTGTTGTGGACAACAGTTCAGATTTATATAGAATTTGTAATTTCTGTCTC
Source organism: Fragum sueziense (assembly GCA_963680895.1). Classification (NCBI taxonomy): domain Eukaryota; kingdom Metazoa; phylum Mollusca; class Bivalvia; order Cardiida; family Cardiidae; genus Fragum; species Fragum sueziense. The sequence continues at coordinate 1,925,043 of OY804600.1, read as the reverse complement.
ACCTTAAAATGCATATTTTTTGCTTATAAATAACAACTTCAAAAAAACTGATAGCATTTCTACGCATTAGAATAGGCAATCTTTGCATCAAGACATACTTTTAAAAAATGAAATAAATGGGCAAGTTTAAAAAAATGTGACCATTCACATTTTGCATGCCACGGCTTTTACAGAGAAACATATTCAACCCAATCAAAGCTTAAAAGATGTGTTATTGTGTCTATATACTGGGAACCAAGTTTAAAGAAAATCGCTTCACAAATAAAAAAGATATGTCATTAAAACATGTCAAAAATGTCAGGAGTGAAACGTTTTTGTGTGACACTTAACACTTTTACCAAGTTTCTAAGGTATGGTAAATAAAAGACAGTGATAGGATACTACAATAAGCACTTGTAATTCATAAAACAACATGTGCATCATCATCTTAAAATTACTTTTTTATCTTATCTTCATTGGTTTAGGATGTGGAGCCTGTTTTATACAATACCACTCTGAATTTTATGTCAGGAGTGAAACACTTTTATTTTTCAAAATGTGTTCTCATTTTTGTCTATTCAGCCAGAAATCTACCACTCAAATTTTTTTAGGAAGCCATCAACCTTGTGGGCATTCTGCACCCTACTTTTTAGTGATTGGTGGGTTAGGATTTCTCATATTGTGCAATATATATGCTGTCAGGAGTGAAACGCTTTTTTGTAATCATTTTGCAAGGTTGTGCACACAATTTTAGCTAAAAAGTAGTGAACATGAATTTAAAATATAATTTGGGCACTGCTTAACCATTTAGAATAGTTCTAAGCCACCCTAATTAAGAAATCTGGATGATATTCTGTAAAAAATGCTGTTATTCTTAACATTTAAATGTCACACTTTGGTCACATTTTTTCAAACCTGCCCAAATGTGAAATGTCACTTTAAGGTGACAAAAGAAGAAGCCTTTGGCAATTTTCAAAACCGAAAAATTTACTTTTATAGTACAAGAACTTGTTTTTTTATGGAAGAACTTGTTTCAAACGAAAAAATTCAAGCAAATTCTCTTTAAGAATTCTGTAAAATGTAGGAGAAAATAAGCATGAGTTTAGCTCAAGGTCCGACCTTCTTGCCTCGAGAAATCCTAACTTAGTCTAGTCGCTTCGAACCTTCCTTATGTCTTTGAATACCAACCTGTCCTCAAGAGCAAAATCTAATACAAACATCGTGCTGATTGCACGAAAAAATGTAAGAAACTCGTGCATTTCTAGTTGAGGTAACTTCAGATAAGTAAGAGTGAGCTTCATGAATTAAGCCATTAGTTTTTGACTTATTCTTGCAAAATATTTGTTGAAATTAGAGAATTCAATTTTAGCGTACCCAAACAAAGCCGGATTTTTTCAATTTTTGGATCCAAACACAGTGACGTCTATGCATAATAAGATACGTTATGGTGTTTGGTTTTCCTGTTTACACATTAGTTTTGTCTATTGGTGTTGGATGACGATTCATATTAGGTTTCCACCAGATCAAGAATTTATTGTATTGCGAGAAAATGGTGATTTATTGACTTGTCATAAAAATATTAAGGCCTTAAAGTTCGTATTTAAAGGATATACCGTTTCTCTCATTATTTTTTGTTTGTTTTGAATGAATTGAATAGACCTTGTATGAAATATAATGAACTTCTGCTGAGAATATAAAGATAAGATACCACTCAATTGAATTATAACACAAAAATTATCTTATTCTAATTTATTTAGCCTTAGTGATTGTCACAAGGTAAGGAACCATGCCATAACGTATCTTATTTCAACACAAAATATCTACATTATCACATTTCGTATATTTTTGGTGAAAAGTGAAAGGAATATCTGTAGGCTTAGGCGTTGGTTAGAAATGCACTGGTTTCAAGCTTGAATTATAGAAGACGGTCCGAGAAATAAGGATTAAACAAGATACCAATATATTCGAAATGCTTAATTATGTCAATGGTAAAGGATAATTGCACCAAATACCCTTTCTAATCTCTTTGCAACAATTGCCATTTAAACATATACATAACATGATAAAATACTATAGCAAAACTAGCCAATGCAGCACTTATTTTGAAAACAGTGCAATCAAAATGGTTCGTAACGTATCTTATGATTTCATTTGTTTTATTGTTTCAAATAATTCAAGGACTTCGTGAATTATTACTAAATGACACATGCGTTTTTGTGTGCCAACTGGATCAACGATTCTACAAAGAATGTTATCAGAAGTTTTCCATAGCTTGTCTTCCTTTGGAGGGCGTTGGAATACATATGGTTGTTTTGTATTGGTTTCTTTCATTTATTGTATAAAAATGGTGATTTCATTAAGATGGATGTCTATTCTTTGTCCAAAGTGTACTATGTTCGAAAAGAAGTCCAAGTGGATAGTCTAATTTGATCACATTAGTTTTTTGTTGCCCTGACTTAGTCGAGCGTCACGTATCTTATCGTAACGTATCTTATTCATAAATTAGTTTTTAAAGAAATTCACCAGGAATAAAGCTCCCTGGTTAATTACGCCGCAATTTTTTTTCTAAAGAAGGTTTGGAATCATTTAGTATATCACGTGTATGAAAAATGGTGAAAGATTCGAAATAAAAGTAGGTTTAAGCCGTAACGTATCTTATGAAAAAAAATGGGGGGATTCTTGTTTTTGAACGTTGATGTTGTTTTATTCGAAAATGTTAATAAGCTTGATCTTTTTGTGTGTGTTTCTGTTTACGTTGATATCTAACCTACCACTAAAGACCGTTTTGACCTTAGGAACACATCATGTTGTGTTTTACTATCAGTTAAAGTAGCGTTATGTATCTTACGCTGGAAATCGGGACATCAGAAAAACCTTTATCTCAAAAAAGTTTAGTCCTGCATTCCCACGAAACACTAATCAGACTACAGGAAAATATATTTGGGAAAGAATAGAAAGATAATCGAGGCAAATATAGATTAAACTGTGTTAAAATTAAGCTGATTTTGAATTTCACCAGTGCAGGGACAACCAAAATTTGTGGAAAATAAGCTAAAGAAATGTTAAATTTAAGGAGAAAAAATAGTTCCTGGTCTTATATCATGCTTGAAATACGTACAAGGTGTCTTTTGTATAATCTTAAGCAAAGAAACGAAAACAAAAACCTTCCGATGAATTTATTACTAGTGGGGGACATAGAATTTCAGTAATTGTGGACTTTTTTGTAGAATGAGTGTAAAGTCATATCGCTGCGGCTGGAGCACCCAACCATGGATTCCTGGCGTTTCTCATACTGGTACTATCACAACACCCTTACCAAGCCTCCAGCTGCTCCCCTACATAGGTTCACGATATCAAACTATTGATGGGTGACATTTTTGTCTGTAAGGGTATTTGCCGCGGCTGGGTATCAGACCCAGGACCTCTCGAATGAGAGGCAGATGCCTTACCAACTGCGCCATGGCCGCGGCCATAGGGTATTAGAAATGAAGACAAAAACATGCATATTTTAGTAAATATCTCTATTTAGATTTCACTAGTCTAGAGTAGATACACAATTGCCAATTGACGATGACATGATTTTAATGTAAGTTATGAAGAAAATGAACGATGAACAGGCTTAACCCTTTCCCTAACAAGACCCGGTTTTAACATCCATGGTAGAAAAGACTTTGAAAAAACATTGAGGCAAAAGAAGAAAATGCTGATAATCAGCATTTTCTTCTTTTGTCTCAGTATTTTCTGTGCTTTATTGTACACAAATTCTCAGTGACACAACTTGGCACCTATTTTGTCATCTCCAGCAGCTTTCGAATTGAAGTGGTCTAAAATTTTGTCATTTTTGGAAAGGGTTAATGTAAGTTAAGATGAAAATGAACGATAAAAAGGCTTTGAACAACAGTAAATATGTAATGTTTCAATGTTTTAGTTTTACCCTTACAAAGCATTTAACATTTCACCCAATGAAGCAAAATCTCTCCTCCATTTGAATTCCTAAACAAACCTGTAATTTCCCGTCCAACTTGGAGTAAGATCGTTGATAACACTGGCCCCTGACTTTGACATCCCAAGCATAGAAAGCTATGAAGGAAAAGAAGAAAATTCTAATTGACATCATTTTCTTCTTTTCCTGCCATGATTTTCACAATATTGATTGTTATCTGCAGCACTTTTTGATTTGGGCAGCCTCGGGTCCAAAACCTTTTTGTTTAAAACTAGGGAAGGGTTTTACTGCGAGACAGTTATGATTTTAAATCAAAGAAAGATAACAAAGGATAAACAACTATCTGCTGAATATCATATCTACAGTGCCCTCCAAAAGTCCTTGGACAAACTCTTTTTTGGCCTTTTCAGTAAAGTTCATTGCAAAATTCCAATATTTAGGATATTTTTTTGCTTTATTATTATAAAAATAATCAACAACCATGAAAATATTCAAAACCAGTTCTATAATTCTGGCAATTTATTGACAAAAAGACTTTTTTGGAAAATGAGCGCTAAATAGCAATTATGCCAATAATTGTCAAGACTTAGAATGGCCTGCTGTGGCTTGTAAGAAAGCTTGTATACGATGCGGTATACTTCAAACAAGGTGTTGGCATGTCTCTGGAGTGACTTGGTCCCAACAAATCCTCACATTATGCTTAACGTCTCGAACGTTTTGGCTGCAGGTGTTTCGGAGACTGGTTTTCATTTGTTGCCAACGATTTTCAATCAGATTGAGGTCAGGGGACTGAGTTGGACAATTCAAACATTGGAAATGGTTTTCCTGCTTCCACTCATTCACAATTTTCGCTCTATGACGCAATGCTCCATCATCCTGGGATGTAAAGTCATTTCCATATTCTAGTAGATGAGCTAATGGCATTGCACGATCTTGTAAAATCTTGGTGTAATCCTGAGCATTCAGCTTTCTTTCAACATAAGCCATACACCCAGTATCCCTGCAACTCATTGTTCCCCAATCCATGACACTGCAACCTCCACACTTCACCGTGGGAGCAGTACAGTCACTACAAAGCTGCTCACCAGATCTCTGTCTCACACACACTCTACCATCACTCTGAAACAGAATGAGTTTTGATCATCACTGACAAGTACAGCACTCCAATCCAGTCCTGGTGTTCTCTGGCAAAGTCAAAGCACAATTGTCTATGATGAGGGATTGGCAAAGGCTTCTGAACAGCCAAATGGTCATCTAGTCCTGCGGCATGGAGTCTTCTCCATACTGTCAATGTTGATGCAAACTCATTTGTGTCTCTACAAGTAGACTGTAGCTGTGGACCGGTCCCCAGGTGAAGGTCTAACTATCAGTCTGTCATCCCAAGTACTTGAAACACTTGGTTTGCTAATTCTGGGCCTGCCATCATGGCTTCCAGTCATTGCATACCTCTGCAGTAAATCGTCAATCGTCAATCTGTACAAGATAAAGAGCAAACATTTCGAGAAAATGTTACATTTTTACTGTATTTTTAACAGTGAGTTATCAATTCATCTAGTAAGCATTGAAATAAAAATGCAATTGCCTACCTAGGATGTCCAATCTGCCTAGAGATGTCTGCAACGGAGATACCCTGCTCTCTCATGAGTTGGCAACAAACTCTTCCCTCTTTGGTCAGCATTTTTTGTAAATGCTTTTCGCAGGTGATCAGAGGCTGTTTTCTGGTCACCAGTTAAATGATGTTTCCATTCGCTTTCGAAAACTGGTTCAAAAGGTTGCATACAGACATGAAATATCTATGCGTCCGTTATTGTGTAAATAATGGATATTTCATAAAATTGATTCATTTCAAATAATCAAAGTCTAATTTCGAGGAGAAGAAATAAAATTATCTTAGATAGTGTTTAATTACCTCCCTGTATTTGAAAGAGTTGGAAAATTCCAGGCATTTTCGCTAAATCCCACGGAAAATTGCAAAAATGCATAATGAAATATTTGTCCAAGGACTTTTGGAGGGCACTGTATTTGAATGCATACAATTTTGAATTATATGGCTGATTTGGATTACAGGTATCTTTGATTTTTCAAGGCATAGTTGAAACCAAATGAAAGATTTGCTTCATTGGGGAAAATACAAAAGATTTTAGCACAAAAATGTGATAGAAGGAGCATAAACAAAAGAATCTGAATTAAAATTGACTTTCCCAATCAGCAAAATCATTAAGGTTGTATGTTGTTGGTGTTATTGCAAAACCTCATATCTACAGCTTTAATCAAGCTGTAGATATGAGGTCATGCAATCACACCGATGATGTATCCAATCTATCTTTAAATACCCAAGACTTCATGCAACTATTATCCGCAACAACAGAAATTGGTTATCCAGTTTCCAAAAACTCTAATTTGGATAACTCTGTTAATTTCAATTGTCAACTTCCATTGTACCATTGCACCAAGAGTTTGATATCTGCTGATGGATGAAATACCTTAACCCTTTCCAAAACATGACTAGGTTTTCATGTCCATAAGAGAATAGGTTTCTTGTTTTCCCAAGCCTCTCCGAATATGGACATCAAAACCAGTTTGGGAAAGGATTAAAAATACAAATACAGGACAGGGAAGGTAGAAAAAGCTAATGTGATATTCCTTCAAAACCTGAATAATGTTTGTACAAAACTAAAGGACAACTAGAACTGTCGCAAAGCGGACAAATACCCCCCACTAGCGCGTTGTCACTGAAAAAGTGCTAAAGTTCAAAGTGGCATAACTCTGAAACTACTGCCTGAATCAAGATGAAAATTGCAGGTGCACAACTTCATATGATAGGAAACAACCTGCTAAAATTTCAGCAAAATCCATCAAAAACTGTGGGAGGAGAAGAGGACACAAAATTATGTCCACGGACGGACGGACAGACGGACAACCTGAATCCAGTATATCCCCCCATAACTTTGTTGTGAGGGGTATAAAAAGATGTGTTAGACTTAGCAAATAATGAGGTAGATTTATAAAGGTTATTAAAAACAAGGTTTTAGCCAGTCTTGGGGTTTGAGTCTTGAGGGTTTAGCGCAAAACCATTGTGCATGTAAATATATGTGACCCGTCACGCTAAAAGGGACCTTATGGGAAGTGTGAAAAATATCGACCCTAGTCAGTCTGCGCAGTCCGCGCAGCCAGACTAGGGCCGACACTTTTCACTTTTATGTAATTTTCTTAATCCGGAATGTTTTCCCTATCTTACTATATATCCATTTTTCTCCTACGGGATCTGGTTGACCTGTGCTGAGTCTGACAAGTTTGTCAAAATTTGGATTTTTGGAGTCCGGATAAGGTCCCTTTTAGAGTGACGGGTCACATATAATTATTATTTGATTTTAACCCTTTCCCACACTGTGACATTTTTGACACCCCTCAGGAAAAATTGTCAAAAGCAATCTCTTCAATTTCCACAATGTTTTCTAATCCAAAGCATAAAGATTATCAAAATTTTATCATCTTGAAGTTGTCGTCTGCAACACCTTTCAAATTGGAACAGTTTATAATTCTGCTGTTTGGTAATGGTATAATGACCTGGCACAGCTTTTACTATATAAACTTACACACTTGGACTATTCTATCACATTTCCTAGCATTCTTTAACCCTTTCCCAAACGGCAAAATTTTAGGGGGATCCACTTCAAAAACTGCCACAAATGACAAAAAAGAAATTATTAAAAATAGAATTTGCGTAAAATATGGGATAGAAAATATTGAGACAAAAGGAGAAACTGCTGGTTATCAGCAGTTTCTTCTTTTGTTTCAATGTTTTCCCAAGCCATTTCTATTAGGGACGTAAAAACTAGGTCTTGTTTGGGAAAGGGTTAAATACATCCATGTACTAAGTGTCTAAGATTCAAGTCTCTTTTACATAATTGTGTAATAGTGTAAGTGCCAAATACGAATGCCTTGCCTACAGGTCATTACCATGTCAAATATACCAAATGATACAAGTAATACACGACTACAGTGATTTTGTGCTAACCCTTCAATATGACAGCACTAAAACTGAACTAAATCGAATTTGGGTATAGTTTAACCCATTACCACACAGTGACTCTTTTTGACTCCCCAAGAGATAAAGGCTTTGGAAAACATCGTGGAAAATTGTGACAAGCAATTTCTTCATTTCCTTCAATGTTTTCTATGTAAAAAGAAGGAAAAATGTGAAATTTCATTCTCTTGAAATTGTCGTCTGCAACACCTTTCAAATTGGACCGCCCTAAAATTTTGTCGTTTGGTAAAGGGTTAAGATCAGAGTGGAGTGAATGCTGAAGAAACAAAATGTATTATGACAGTTTGTATGAATATGAAATGATGAATGAATGAATGAGGAAAGACATAAAAGAATGAAAGAAGAATTGCTCACCTTAGAGATCATTGAGGCTTTGAGAATATTGTATATCATTGGTGTTATTGAAAAACCTCATAACTACAGCTTAATTTAAAGCTGGAGTTATGAGGTTTTGCAATAACAATGACAACATGCTGTTTCATATATCATCTGAGTAATTGCAAAACCTCGTAACTACGGCTTTATTATAGCTGTAGTTACCAGGTTTTGCAACAACACTGACAGTATGCTATCATCCAACTCATTCTAGTCCAAAAATTGCGGTCAATTTTTATTGCACAAAGACAATATCAGGAATTTTGGTAGTCATGACCCAATATTACATGCAATTTTTTTACGAATGATCTCGGACAAATATTTAGTCAAGAAGATTTTACAAGATTTCCTCCTTTGCCTCGGTATGAAATTTAATAACCCACAACATATGACTAATTTTGATAGTAACCAAAATATTTCAAGTATTTTGATGAAAGGTCATAGCAAAAATCTACAAAATTTCAAAGATGTGGGTCAAACGGTTGGGCAATAAAAGATTGTACGAAATTTCCTTTTTTGTCTCCATAGGAAATCTGACAGACCACAACATGGAGCCAAATCGATACCCTACAACATAGAGCCAATTTTCTTAGACTTGCAGTAATTTGAAATACTTTGGTAGAGGGCTTTGAGGCAATGCTACAAAATTTCACAGACTGTTGAAAAATTTCATGTAATTATGGATTGACAGACCGAATGACAGTGAGTAATCACAATACCTCACCCTCAGCACTTCATGCAAAGTTGAGCTAATAAATGAGCAAATGAATGAATAATCTATTGAATGAACAAATGATAAAAGTCATGTAATGTAGAGCCTTTTCCCAGAAGACAAAATTTTAGACATGTTAAAATTTAAATGCAAGTTACAGCTAACAAAATAGACGTTTATGATAAACTGAATATCTGTTCAATGAGGTAGAAAACATTGAGGGAAAGGAGAAAAGACTGAATACCAACACTTTTTTTATTTCCCAACAATGTTTCCAAAATCTTTCTATAATTAAAACTTAAGAGCCATCAAATCTAGGGATAATTCGGGAAAAGTAAAATGATAGAGAGAATTTTCATGGATGAAAATTAATGAATAAATGAAATGTAGAAATGTGAATACATTGTTACTGCACAAAATTAATGAAGAATAAAATATACATCATATCATTGCTCTTCAACAAAATACTTGTTTAAAGCTGTAGTTACAAGGTTTTTGTTGAAAAGCGCCAATATACAGAGCAACAGATGAGAGGAGGAAAAGACATTTTTAAAAATTTATTATAATTCCAAACTCTAGGTTGTGGGTACTCTTTGGAATCATCTCTATGAGGCAATTCCAATGAGTACCAACATTGTAGGGTTCGAGTAAATCTTTCCCAAACCAAACCTGGTTTTGACGTCCCCACAAGAAAATCTTATGGAAATCAAAGCTTGAGAAAATATTAAGGTAAAAGAAGAAAATGCTGATCATCAGCATTTTCTCCTTATCATCAGCATTTTCTCCATTTGCCTTTTTCTAAGCTATATTGTACACAAATCCAACCTTTATCAACACCCAATTCATCCTCTGTAGAAGTTTTTGAAATGGACCACCCGGAACTTTCGTTGTTTGGGAAAGTGTTAACAGTAAATTATACATCTTTTACTCCCCTTATCTGTTAGCCCTGTCAGAAGCTATCAATAATAATGTCACACTCCTGGTTTTTTGTACACAACATAATGCCATAACAAGACTTAACAATAACTTGAACATGAAATGAAACTATTTACATATTTAAAATTTCATTTCTTTTTGCTTTTTACTCTTTTCATTTCAATTCTTTATGCTTATTTTGTGTCTTTTTATAAAGTTGATAATTTAGAGAGAGGCAAAGGGTTTAACTCATTCCCACAATGAAGCTTTTTGATGCCCCACAGGATAAAGGCTTTGGAAAACATTGTGGAAAATGAATAAATTGCTTGTGACAAGCAATTTCTTCATTTTCACAATGTTTTCAACACAGAAAGGCCAAAAATGTGAGATTTCATTCACTTGGAAATTGTTGCTTGCAACATCTTTGAATTTGGACAAATCTAAAATGTTGTCATCTGGTGATAGATTGATGGTTTAAGGGTTGTCACCAAAATTTGTTGGGGTGGTACAAGCTACTGCGTGTTCATGTGCCTTTTTTCTATGCTAGCAGACAAAGCACAAATATTCCACATTCAGAATACCGAGATTTGATTTTACTTCTGCAAATAGTTTACTCTTTCCACTGTCTCTAATAAAACCAATACAAACTTACGCTTAATCAAGCTGCTCATGTTTTGAAAACTGCTGGGATGACAAAATGGATGTCGCTATAGAATGGATTTTTGTTTTCCCATTTCAAAATGGCAAAAACTCTATTTCTACTTGGAAGCTGCTGCAGACAACAAAATGTGTGTTGATAAAGGTGTAATATGTGCACAATATAACACAGAAAATATTGAGGCTAAAGGAGAAAATGCTGATCATCATCATTTTCTTCTTTTGCCTTAATGTTTTCCCAAGCCTTTTCTTTCAAGGTCGTCAAAACCAGGTCTTGTTTGGGAAGGGGTTCATCTAGTAAACTATTGAGGCTAAAGAAGCCTTAATGTTTCACAAGCTATCTGTAATGTCATATCAAAACCACAAATTGTTTGGAAAAGGGTAGAAAGCCATGACATTTGTAACTTGCCACTTCGAAAGTGGTCAGACTAAAATTTTGATGGTATCGAGAGGAGTAAACCAAAATATTCAAGTCTATTCCACAGTTGGATTAAGTGTAAGAATCAAAATGAAAATAATTTATCTGATAAGGAAGAAAATATTTACATTGATGACAAAAAATAAACAAGGTCTACTGACTTTACATACAAAACAAAGTATTTGATTCTCAAAATTTAATCTACTTCTAAGATAATCTATTTAAAACAATTTACTACCAAAGCTCATATTAGGTATAAAGTACAAATTTCTTGTTGTTCTTTAATGCTTGTGTAACTTTGACAATTTGTAAGAATGTTTTTTTATACAAAACATGTTTTTTTATTTTTATCCCAAAAAACATAGCATCTATCGAAAAGGATACAGCTTTAGATATTATTGCCGAGAATGTGGAAAAGCTTAGCAAACAATTTCAATTTCTTTATTACTAGTATTTCATCTTTTTTCCTTTAATAGGTTCTATGCTATAGCATACAAAATTGTCCATTATTTAATAGAAATTTACTTTGTTGTCTGCAACTTCAATTTGAATTTGTCTTAACGTTTGTAACTTGGAAAAGGCCTAATATAAAATAGTTGTGAAAAACATTAAAAGCAGTTGACTTGATACTTAACGAGAAAGGCGTAAAGAAAGGTAAATGTACAATATATACAGACATACAACAGCTCATTTTATACAAAAATATCTTAAAACATCTACGAGAACATCTGTTTTTGTTTATATTTATATAAGAAATACTTAAAGCATAGACACTTTTGGGATTGTAGCAGAAAAATACACAATTATAACAAGAAATAACATTCAACAAGTTATATACATCACAATGCAGAGTAATAGCAGTTGTTTCTAATAACTGGAATTTTTTCTTTTTGTTTAACCCTTTCCCAAAGGATAAAATAATGGACATTTTCAAAGTGATAGTTATTGCGGAAGACAAAACAAGAGTTACTTAAAACAGAAAATGTCCTACAGAGCCATGAGAATATTGAGGCAAAAAGAGAAAAGACTGATTCTCAGGTTTTTCTACATTTGCCTCCATGTTTTTCCAAGTCATATATTTTAGGGTCTTTAAAACCAGTGATTGTTTGGGAAAGGGCCAAGGAAGAATTTCTCATTAGACCGAATGACTCATACCTCAATCTACTTGAAGCGATCAATCTCCCCAGGTCAGCGGTTAATTAAGGAAAGTATATCATTTTCTCTTTAATAGACAGAATTAACAATTTAAATGTAACAGAAACAACGGACACAAAAATATGGCAGCTAAGCACTAATAGTGTATTTAAGAACAACCTCCCTATATGAAACAAGGGTTTACTAACATATGAACTAAGAAGATAGAGCTATGTCGCATCAATAGATCAAGAAACAAAACTTGACATTTTCCAAAACAAGCCCTGGTTTCAGCGATCTAGTAGGGAGTTAGGGGGAAAATGCAGATACAGTCGACACTCGTTGTGTCGAAGTCGGAGGGGCCGTCAAAATACCTCGACATATCCGGAGTTCGACTCATCCAATTTTGTTAGGCTTCAATAAAGTTGATATTTGACCGTTTTTGAAAGTAATAAACTACGATTATTATTGAAATATTGTAGGAAAAGGAAAGAAATTGCTCTTTTTGAGCAATTTCATCCTTTTCCTACTATATTTCAATAGCTATATTGAGTTCAAAATTATTTTGTTTGAAATAATTATATCCATTGATGAGGACGGGACCAGATTTGAACTTCGACTTAAGCGAAAAATCGACTTATCCGATGTCGACATAACGAGTGTCGACTGTAACTATAATTTCTTTTCTTTCACTAACATTTTCTATGCAATAAAGGATTAGTATTTTTTCCTTTAGCCTTTAAGTATTTTAAGATGTAAAGTGCAAAATTAGTGATCTTAATCATCTATCTCTTAGTTCCACAACTCCTTTGAAATTAGACTTTTATTTAAAAACTCTCCACAAAAAAATCTCATTGCTTGACACAGTGTAGCAATTGAAGCTTTTAAGAATCGGAAGAGATCCAATCCAATTAAATCATGATTTGGAACAAGTTGAAATCATTATAAGCTGTTTAGACACAAAAAGCTTTTAACAGTTTTGCCCACTATTTTTCTAAGCTACAAAAACAACACAACCATCGGTGACCGATCCTCAACCAGCAAGAATCGGGTAAAAATGTGTACACAGTTGAAATAAAATAGAGCTACAGATGGGAGATGGTAATTGGACTTCAAAAACCAATATTTCATTAACTGTTTATCAAACCCTATGTTGTGGGTACTCATTACAATCGTCTCATTGAGACAATTGCAATGAGTACCCAAAACATAAGGTTTGGACTTGAAATAATAAATTTATAAATGTCTGTACCCTCTTTCAATCTGTTGCCCAAAAATGAGATCTACAGATTAGAGGAGGTAAAAGCTTTTCAAAATATTTTAATCGATGTTTGGTAAAAATATTTTGTGAGTGCTCATTGAAATCATGTCATAAAGACGATTCAAATGAGTACCCATAACATGGTATTTTGATTTAAACTAACAACTTGAGAATTCCTCTACCCTACTACTTACTTGTTGCGCTTTTCTGTATAAAATTCATCTCCTTTATTTGTTTGAAATAAGAAAAGTTAAGCATGTTGGTACCTTGTTTTACATGGTCACTTTTCTTTGAAAATCTTGTAACTGCAACTTGTTTTGAGCTGCAGTTACTAGGTTTTTGATGACAAGAGGGCCAGAATGGCCCTATATCGCTCACCTGAAAGAAGTTTGTGACACGCCCACTTTTTTTTTACAAATCAAAAATTCGTGAACAAATTTTGAAAAGGGTCACTCAAGGAACATTGTTGCCAAGTTTGGTTCAAATTGGCCCAATGCTTCATTTTAAAGAGTTTTCGTATGATTTCTCTAAGTCTGATAACACTGCCCTTCCACACCCACATTTTTAGACAACAAAAAAAATTTGTGTACGCATTTTTAAAAGTCACTCAAGGAAAATTCTTGCTAAGTTTCGTTCAAATTGGCCCAATGTGTTTTTTAAAGAATTTTCTTAGGGTGTCTCTAACTTTGATAAGCCACGCCCTGCCACGCCCGCTTTATCTGACGAATCAAAATCCGCAAACAAATTTTAAAAAGAGTCACCCAAAGAATGATTCTGTTAAGTTTGGTTCAAATTGGACCAACGGTTGATTTTTGAAGAATTTTCTTAGGATTTCTCTAAGTCAGAGAAGCCATGTCCTGCCACGCCCACTTTTTCTGACGAATCAAAAATTTGCAAACAAGTTTTGAAAAGAGTCACCCAGGGAACATTACTGCCAAGTTTGGTTCAAATTGGCCCAATGGTTGATTTTTAAAGAATTTTCTTAGGATTTCTCCAAGTCTGATAAGCCAGGCCCTGCCACGCCCACATTTTCTGACCAATCAAAAATTCGCAAACAAATTTTGAACAGAGTCACCCAAGGAACATTCCTGCTAAGTTTGGTTCAAATTGGGCCAACGGTTGATTTTTAAGGAATTTTCTTATAATTTCTCCAAGTCCAATAAGTCATGCCCTGCCACGCCCACTTTTCCTGACAAATCAAAAATTCACCAACAAATTTTGAAGAGTGTCACCCAAGGAACATTTCTGCCAAGTTTGGTTCAAATTGGGCCAATGGTTGATTTTTAAAGAATTTTCTTAGGATTTCCGATAAGTCTGATACGCCACGCCCTGCCACGCCCACTTTTTTTGACGAATTAAGAATTTGCGAACAATTTTTGAAAAGGGTCACCCAAGGTACATTTCTGACAAGTTAGGTTTAAATTGGCCCAATGGTTGATTTTTAAAGAATTTTCTTAGGATTTCTCTAAGTCTGATAAGCCACGCCCTGCCACGCCAACATTTTTTGCCAAATCAAAAATCCGCGAACAAGTTTTGAAAAGGGTCACCCAAGGAACATTCCTGCCAAGTTTGGTCAAAATTGACCAAATGGTTTAGGAGGAGATGTTTAAAGAAATGTGAACGGACAGACGGACGACGGACGGTGAGTGACCACAATAGCTCCCCATGAGCACTTCGTGCTCAGGTGAGCTAAAAAGCAGCAAAATGATGTACTGTTGTGGCGTAAATAATATTACCCTTTCCCAAACGACAAAATTTCAGGGTACTCCAATTTGAAAGCTTCTGCAGATGACAAAATTAAGATTAGAACATGTTTCCGTAAAATCCATATATATAGCGTAAGAAGAACTGCATCAGGTTTTATTTGACCAATAAAGACACTGTGTAAACTAATTATGCTTTGTGTATGCGCCAAAACGACACATGGCGTCAAGGTAACGTCAAATGATGTCACTTAATTGTCTATAGATTTTGTAGTCTATTGTACAGCAGCTAACAAATTGATATTTTCGCCACTTGAGAAAGGTCTAATGCTATAGTTTCACTTAAGATCATTGTTTTGTTACTTTAACCCCTCCACATTATTATTTCAATAAACAAAATTCTCATTTTATAATAACCCTATTTCATTTTATGTCATGTTATTTTCTCAACATCTTTCTAACAAAAGAAAATATCAGCTTTAACCATTTCCCAAACAAGACCTGGTTTTTGGTTTTCACATCTCTAAACGAAGAGGCTTTAAAAAATGTTGAAGCAAAGAAAGATACTGTTGATAACCATCATTTTCTCCATTTGCCTCAATGTAAGTGCTACACAATACCTATCTTTACAAACATCCTTTTTTTGTCTGCAGCAGCTCAAATTGGAAATTTTGTCTTTTGGAAAAGGGTTAAAATTGAAAACGGAGTTAAAGGCGATAACCAAGAAATATTCACAGACGTAACAATACAATACTAATCAGCACTAATTCAAACAATCTGTAAGTTCATTCATCAAAATATAGGTAAAATATTTCACACGATTCAATTTTTGTTGAAAAACATCGATATCAAATTCAAATTACATGTCATTTGATAAAGAATATAGGGAAAAACTTGAGTCTTTTCGAGACCAGCAATGACCCACACCAGCTTGCCCATGCACATAGTTGATCTGGATCAATGCTCTAAATCTATATCGTCTCCTATGACTTTCTTATAACAATCCACAACTAAGGGATAGTCAATGATAACTAGAATATCACTGAAAGTGATCATACCCCCCAAAAGCGCAGTTTTTGTGCATTTTGAGAAGTTTATTTCATTTGAACTGCGAGCTGCATGATTAATTGGGAAATAGAGCTAACAAAAATCCACAGACCAAACAACACATGTAAATGTTGCAAAAAATACCAATTTTCAACAAAAGGACATAACTCATTTAACAATCCCCAAGCTTGCCCTGCCATGCCCATATTTTTCAATAAACCAAAAATTTACAACCATGTATTGAAGACAGTCAATCAAGAAACATTCCTGTAAGATTTGGTTCAAATTGCTTCTTTACAGAATTTTCTCATGATTTCGTTAAGTCTGATAAGCCCTGCCCTGCCATTACCACATTTTTTGCATATCAAAATTCACTAACACATTTTGAAAAGAGTCACCCAAGGAACATTCCTGCCAAGTTCGGTAAGAATTGGCTCAGTGGTTAAGGAGGAGAAGATTTTTGAAGAATTATCTGAAGATTTCTCGAAGTCTGCTAAGCCCCGTCCTGCCACGCCCACATTTTTTGGCGAATCAATAATTCATGAACATACATTGAATACAATCACTCAAGGGACATTAGCAGTCCCTGGACTAGACTCCATTTGACTGAAACCGACTGATATGTGAGACTGAATACACACAGCACCGTGAAGGTGCTAGTTGGGGAGCCTAGTCTCCTATCTGTTAGTGCCAAGTTTAGTTCAAAATGGTCAAATAATTGATTTTTAAAGATTTTTCACATGATCTCTCTAAGTCCGAAAAGCCTCACCCTGCCACGCCCACAATTTTTGACAAATCAAAAATTCACGATCAAGTTTTGAAAAGAGTCACCCAAGGAACATTCCTGCCAAGTTTGGTAAGAATTGGCCCAGTGGTTAAGGAGACGTTTTTTGAAGAATTATCTAACGATTTTCTCGAAGTTGGCTAAGCCCCGCCCTGCCACGCCCACATTTTTTTGACGAATCAAAAATTCGTGAACATACATTGAATACAATCACTCAAGGGACATAAGTGCCAAGTTTGGTTCAAATTGGCCAGATAATTGATTTTTTAAGATTTTTCACATGATTTCTCTAAGTCCGAAAAGCCCCGCCCCGCCACGCCCACAATTTTTGATGAATCAAAAATTCACGAACAAGTTTTGAAAAGAGTCACCCAAGGAACATTCCTGCCAAGTTTGGTACGACTTGGCCCAGTGGTTAAGGAGGAGAAGATTTTTGAAGAATTATCTAATGATTTTCTCGAAGTTGGATAAGCCCCGCCCTGCCACGCCCACATTTTTTGACGAATGAAAAAATCATAAACATACATTGAATACAATCACTCAAGGGTCTTTCCTGCCAAGTTTGGTTCAAATTGTCCAGATAATTGATTTTTAAAGATTTTTCACATGATTTCTCTAAGTCCGATAAGCCCCGCCCTGCCACGCCCACAATTTTTGACGAATCAAAAATTCACGAACAAGTTTTGAAAAGAGTCACCCAAGGAACATTCCTGCCAAGTTTGGTAAGAATTGGCCCGGTGGTTAAGGAGGAGAAGATTTTTGAAGAATTATCTAATGATTTTCTCGAAGTTGGATAAGCCCTGCCCTGCCACGCCCACATTTTTTGACGAATGAAAAAATCATGAACATACATTGAATACAATCACTCAAGGGTCATTCCTGCCAAGTTTGGTTCAAATTGTCCAGATAATTGATTTTTAAAGATTTTTCACATGATTTCTCTAAGTCCGATAAGCCCCGCCCTGCCACGCCCACAATTTTTGACGAATCAAAAATTCATGAACAAGTTTTGAAAAGGGTTACTAAAGGAACATTCCTGCCAAGTTTGGTAAGAATTGGCCCAGTGGTTTGGGAGGAGAAGATTTTTGAAGAATTATCTAACGATTTCTTGAAGTCGGATAAGCCCCGCCCTGCCACGCCCACATTTTTTGACGAATGAAAAAATCATGAGCATACATTGAATACAATCACTCAAGAGTCATTCCTGCCAATTCTGGTTCAAATTGGCCTGATAATTGATTTTTAAAGATTTTTCACATGATTTCTCTAAGTCCGATAAGCCCCACCCTGCCACGCCCACAATTTTTGACGAATCAAAATTTCACGAACAAGTTTTGAAAAGGGTCACCCAAGGAACATTTCTGCCAAGTTTGGTAAGAATTGGCCAAGTGGTTGAGGAGGAGAAGATGTTTGAAGAAAAAACCAACAGACAGACCAACGGACCAACAGACCAACGGACCAACAGACCAACAGACAGACAAGCTGACTCCTATATACCCCCCAAATTGAATTTGGGGGGTATAATTATTTTTTTTTTCCAATGCCTTCAATTCCCCTTATTTGTTGCTTAATTCAAAGACCTACATATTAATAGGGGAGGGGATAATGATAAATGGCTTTTTTAAAATGCAAAGTAACATTCAGTGATCAACATACTATATGTTGTTGGTGCTCATTGGATCGTCTCTTCTCAGAGACGATTCCAATGGGTACCCACAAGTTTAGAACACTTTTATTTCCTCTTCTGTTATGCTTTATGTCTATTTATGAAATGTTCATGAATCTGCCAAGTTAATTGGTTCCTCGCTTGCCGGAGTTTCCGACTCCGGTTGCTGATCGGCCTTTCCTTGAATCAAGGCGAGCGCGTTGATGGCAGAGAGATCTGGAAGTTCACCGCTGTATTCCGCGATGCTGGTAGCGATTGCGCCTGGTATCTGCACGCGCAGGTCGGAGCCTGGTTGATGCTCGATTAACACAGAAGGTCCTGATGTCTGTACACTTAAATCCAATGATTGTGAATCGACCGACGCCGATGTGACAGGTGCTGACGAGGGCCTCACTTCCCCAGCAGCATGCACACTATGAATCGTCAAATCATTCTGACCCGCATTGGGTATCGTCAATATATTTTGATCATTAGTAGGTAAAGTTAAGTTAGGGGTTTGTGAGACTGGGGTGCCTGGTTCACTGCTATGAGATACCGCCACACTGTGATTACTGGCCTCCGACGGCACAACCAGACCCGCCGCCGTCGTCGTCTGCCCACCCACCGGCATTGACAAGTCTAAACTCTGTGAGTCAGTGATTGCTGACGCCGCACCTCCGTGCATGTCTGACGACGGTACGGGGATATTCAACAAGAAATGTTTCTGAATGGTTTCCTTATCAGCGGCAGATAATCCTGAATACGCAACACTCTCGACTTCCTTTGTGATGACCTTGGGCCCGGTGGTTGGTATGTTGATCTCGCCCGGTGAGCCCATGTATAAATTGTGAATGGAGCCAGGGGTGGCTGATGACGGGGAATGGGAGTCGTGTCTCACTGTCACGGTGATGGGCGGGTTCTGACATCGCTTCAAATGATCTGAAATAAATGATTATGCTTGTTAAGTTTGTCAGGTCAAATTGAAATACAGCTTATTGAAACTTAGTTTCATTTATTTGTTCAGCTGTAATTACACCAATTCAATTAAAGAAACTTCATAGAAGTTTTGAATTCTTTCTCTAGATGTAAATTCACAAATCCACATTTATTCTTTATTTGAAAATTTCAACAATGACCAACACATCACGTTTTGAACAAAACAGTAATTAACAAGCATTCTGAAGTATTGCAAAACAATACCAAGTCCCCTACCGGCTTTATATATGTGTTAAGAAAAAGAAGCCCAAAAAATTTCAAAGTCCAGCATCCATATCTTCCTCAAAAATCACTGGACCGGAATGAAACTCAACCCTGTTCTGTAACTTATCAATGTGGGTCTACATCCCATGATTTCTTGTAAGCCTTACACAGCGGCAGCCAAATCTTGAAATTTGTGAATAAACTTTGAAGAGAGACTCAAAGAACATTCTTGCAAAGTCTGGTTCAAATTGGCCTAATGGTTGATTTTTAAAGAATTTTCTTATGATTTCTCTAAGTCTGATAAGCCCCTTTCTCCCTGCCACGGCCACATTTTTTGACAAATATAAAAATTTGTGAACAAATTTTAAAAGGAATGACTAAAGGCACATTCCTGCAAAGTTTGGTTCAATTGGGCACACTGGTTGATTTTTAAAGAATTTTCTTATGATTTCTTTAATTCTGAGAAGCCCCTTCCTCCCTGCCACAGCCACATTTTTTGACAAGTGTAAAAAATTGTGAATAAATTTTGAAAGAGACTCAAAGAACATTCCTGCAAAGTCTGGTTCAAATTGGCCCTATGGTTGATTTTTAAAGAATTTTCTTATGATTTCTTTAAGTCTGATAAGCCCCGTTCTCCCTGCCACGGCCACATTTTTTGACAAATGTAAAAATTTGTGAACAAATTTTGAAAAGAATGACTCAAGGCAAATTCCTGCCAGGTTTGGCTCAAACTGGCCCAATGGTTGATTTTTAAAGAATTTTCTTATGATTTCTTTAAGTCTGATAAGCCCCTTTCTCCCTGCCACGGCCACATTTTTTGACAAATGTAAAAATTTGTGAACAAATTTTGAAAAGAATGACTCAAGGCACATTCCTGCCAGGTTTGGTAGAAATTGGCCCAATGGTTGATTTTTAAAGAATTTTCTTATAATTTCTCTAAGTCTGATAAGCCCCGCCCTGCCACGCCCACATTTTTTAACGAATACAAAAATTCGCGAACAAGTATTGAAAAGGGTCACTCAAGGAACATTCCTGCCAAGTTTGGTCAAAATTGGCCCACTGGTATAAGAGGAGAAGATGTTTAAAGAAAAAGTTAACGGACGCACGGACGCAGGACGGACACAACGCCATGACAATAGCCCGCTGGCCTTCGGCCAGTGGAGCTAAAAATCACTGGACCAGTACGAAACTCAAACTTGTTCTGTAACTCATCAATGCGGGTCTACATACCAAAAATCAGCTCAATAGCTGCCAGCATTGAGAAAAAAAGTCTGGAAAACTGTGTTTTCCCAGAAATTTTCTAAGTCCAGCATCCATATCTTCCCCAAAAATCACTGGACCGGAACGAAACTCAAACTTGTTCTGTAACTCACCAATGCGGGTCAACATACCAAAAATCAGCTCAATAGCTGCCAGCATTGAGAAAAGAAGTCTGGAAAACTGTGTTTTCCCAGAAATTTTCTAAGTCCAGCATCCATATCTTCCCCAAAAATCACTGGACCAGAACGAAACTCAAACTTGTTCTGTAACTCATCAATGCAGGTCTACATACCAACAAGAGCTGTCCGAAGACAGCGCGCTCGACTTTCTAAGTTGCTTAGTATAAAGGGGGCATAACTCCAAATAGAGTGGTCCTGATAGTAAGGTAGAGGGTGTGATGGTGAATAAGTATTCCAAGTTTGGGTTGAATCCCTTTGATAGTATGGAAGTTATTGATGTTTGAAAAAACTTTAACCTTGGTTGCAACGCCAACGCCGACGCCAACACCAACGCCAACGCCGACGCCCGGGTGACAGTATAAGCTCTCATTTTCTTCGAAAAGTCGAGCTAAAAAATCAGCTCAATAGCTGCCAGCATTGAGAAAACAAGAGCTGTCCAAAGACAGCGCGCTCGACTTTCTAAGTTGCTTAGTATAAAGGGGGCATAACTCCAAATAGAGTGGTCCCAGGGTCATGGCCCTTGATAGTAAGGTAGAGGGTGTGATGGTGAAGAAGTATTCCAAGTTTGGGTTGAATCCCTTTGATAGTATGGAAGTTATTGATGTTTGAAAAAACTTTAACCTTGGTTGCAACGCCAACGCCAACGCCGACGCCCGGGTGACAGTATAAGCTCTCATTTTCTTCGAAAAGTCGAGCTAAAAAGTCTGTAAAACTGTAATTTCCCAGAAATTTTCTAAGTCCAGCATCCATATCTTCCTCAAAAATCACTGGACCGGAACGAAACTCAAACTTGTTCTGTAACTCATCAATGCGGGTCTACATACCAAAAATCAGCTCAATAGCTGCCAGCATTAAGAAAACAAGAGGACCATGATGGTCCTATATCGCTCACCTGAACCTAAATGATATGAGCAACACTTTTGTTCAATTCAATTAATATTTATTACTTTAAGACTGAAAAAGAACTTATGGTCAATAAGGTTGTGAAAATCTAACTCATCCAAGATCTAAATTATGGTGCCAAACATTGTACAGGGCTCCAGATAAGAGGGGGTGGTGACTTTTCAAACTGCAATAATGCTGTCAGTGATCATCCAACCCTATATTGTAGGTACTTGTACTGAAGTAAAGTAGTGTCAGAGTTCCTTCCCTTAGAATCTATTTATATCCTCTATCAAACTAGATAACGTTACTTATACTGAAATAAAGTAGTGTCAGAGTTCCTTCCCTTAGATTAACTCTTTTTTGAATACAGCAAAAAAGTGGCAATTTTGCCCAATTCAAGGGCACATAACTCTCATCTTTCTGGTCAGATCAGACTGAAAATTAACCTCATCCAAGATCTTATGGTCTCCAACATAATGTCCAAGTTTTGTCTTGATTGATCAATAATTGTAGACGCTAGAGTGTAAACAAACTTAAAAACAGCATTTTGTGACATTCAAGGGCAGATAACTCCCCACTTTCTGGTCCGATCAGGCCCATAATCGAACTTGTTCGAGAACTTATGGTCGTACTTGTTTTGGCCAAGTTTGATCAAGATTGAGTAACTTTTGTGGATGCTAGAGTGTAAACACCCCAAATGTTGACGGACGGACGCCGGACAAAAAGTGACCACAATAACTCACCTCGAGCACTTCGTGCTCAGGTGAGCTAAAAAGTCTGGAAAACTGTTATTTCCCAGTAATTTTCTAAGTCCAGCATCCATATCTTCCTCAAAAATCACTGGACCGGAACGAAACTAGAACTTGTTCTGTAACTCATCAATGCGGGTCTACATACCAAAAATCAGCTCAATAGCTACCCCCGTTCAGAAAAAAAGTCTGGAAAACTAATTCACCGGACTGACGGACAGACAGACAGACAGACAGACGGACTGACTGACGGACAGAGTGCAAACCTAAAGTCCCCTTCGGCTTCGCCGGTAGGGGACTAAAAATGCTCAAATCAGACGGACAGACAGCTGGTCAGCGAGACAGCTGGACTAGCACACAAGCCAGCTACTTTATGCTCCTCCGAAAACTTTTTTTGGGGAATACTAAATAGTAAATGACTGACTTACAGTTAGTGTAATTATGCAGCATTCTGGCCCGTCCTAGTTTTACTTTAGTCCCACATGTACACAATAATGTACAATCATCAACAACCTGTACACCTGGATACGTCACACCTAATTCTGGATTAGGGAGAGAAAGAGGCATAATTAGACGTTCTAAAATAATCATTCTGGTTCTAAACACACAGCTTAATGCATAAAAATTCATTCTTCTGTTTTCAAATTCTCAGCAATTTTGCATGTTTATCATGCCTTTTATCTCCCATGTATGAATCAGTTACCTTGTCGGCAATGGTTTTCAATATTGACCTTAAGAAAGGCTTAAACCTTTCTGCTTTCCTAAACATCAAAATTCACAATTCAAACTGTTCCAGCTTCAAACCTGCTGCAAAAGACTTAACTTATACAACCCATCATTAGCACCAATGAGCCAGAGGCGAAATTTGAAAAGTGCTAGTAATTCCTAAACTTTGTTACATTTCCATTTCAAATACAAACATAAGCATTTTGAACGGTTTAAAATTTTGAATCAATGCATAATTATGGAAATATTTGACAAAAATGTTATGAATTACCTCCCTTGCATATGAATATACAGTAAAAAGATATTTGTAATTTTTTTTCTTCTTGAAGCATAATCTTGAAATCCAGTACGGTGAATCAACTTATTTGAAGTGTATTTACAAGTGTGTGTAATTTGATGCATGTCCCATGGCGAGAAAGTGGTGTTTTTAATGATGGGTCATATACCTTAAAAGATGTCGATGAAGAAAGAATTTATGTTCAAAATAGCGCAGAAATTATAGAGGCAAACAAAGAAAATGTTATCAGCATACAAAAATCTGTCTGTTTTTACATTTTCATATTCTATCAATTTGCATTGATTGTGACTCTTAATTATATAGACAGTTGTAAATGATAATGCCACCTACTCTGTTTAAATCGCTGCATGGTCACTTGTAGCTGTTCTGGAGTTTTGACGGGTTGAGGTTTTATTTTCTTTTTTGATGTTTTTATTTCCACCGTGCCTTCTACTTCTTGTGGCTGGTTCAGAATTGCGTAGGAAGGTTCGGGCGGACCCGGCTGCTGGACTGGTACGCCTGAAATAATCAATTAGCCCATTACTAAATGGCAAAATGACAGGCTGGTCTAAATTGATAGATCTTGCACAAGACAATTTCTGGTGACTGAAATTTTATAAATTTTGGAATTTCTTGATAGAAAACGTTGTGGAAAATGAAGAAACAAGCAATTTCTTCATTTTCCACAACGTTTTCCAAAGCCTTTGTCTTGTGGAGCTTCAAAAAGCATCAATGTGTGGGAATGGTTTAAACATAATATTTTGATGTTTTTATTTCCACCGTGCCTTCCACTTCTTGTGGCTGATTCAGAATTGCGTAGGAAGGTTCGGGCGGACCCGGCTGCTGGACTGGCACGGCTGAAATAATCAATTAGCCCATTACCAAATGGCAAAATGAAAGGCTGGTCCAAATTGAAAGATCTTGCACGAGACAATTTCTGGTGACTGAAGTTTTATAAATATTGGTCTTTCTTGGTAGAAAACATTGTGGAACATGAAGAAATTGCTTGTCACAAGCAATTTCTTCATTTTCCACAATGTTTTCCAAAGCCTTTGTCTTGTGGAGCGTCAAAGAGCATCTATGTGTGGGAATGGGTTAAACATAATATTTTGATGTTTTTATTTACATCATGAATTCTACTTCTTGTGGTTGGTTCAGAATTGTGTAGGAAGGTTCTGGAGGACCGGGCTGCTGGACTGGTACGCCTGAAATAATCAATTAGCCCATTACAAAATGGCAAAATTAAAGGCTGGGCTAAATTGAAAGACCTTGCAGTTGACAATTTCTGGGGACGGAAATTTTATAAATTGTAGTCTTTTAAAGTAGAAATCATTGTGGGAAATGAAGAAATCACTTGTCATAAGCAATTTCTTCATTTTCCACAACATTTTCCAAAGCCTTTGTCTTGTGGAGCGTCAAAAAGCATCAATGTGTGGGAATGGGTTAAACATAATATTTTGATGTTTTTATTTCCACCGTGCCTTCTACTTCTTTTGGTTCAGAATTGCGTAAGAAGGTTCGGGTGGACCAGGCTGCTGGACTAGTATGGCTGAAATAATCAATTAGCCCATTATCAAATGGCAAAATGTAAGGCTGGTCTAAAGTCCTGGTGACTGAAATTTTACATATCTTGGTCTTTCAAGGTAGAATACATTGTGAGAAATGGAAGAATTTTTCCTCTTTTGCCTCAATATTTTCTGTGCTTTAATGTGCACAAATTCAATCCGTATCAAGATCCATTTTGTCGTCCTAAGCAGCTTTTGAATTTGATATCCCTAAAATTCAGCTGTTTAACTTTAGGAAAGGCTTAATTGACAACACAGGTTACATGTGATCAAAGTATTAAACAGACTATGTATGTATTTCATTGGTAAACTGGAATTAAATTGATGATAACAACCCAAGGAAAATGACTGCATCCGCCATTTGCAATACACTAGGCACATTGACTGCACATGTGGGGCACAGATCCAATTTTATATTTAAGGATGACTTAACACTTTCCCAAACAAGACCTGGTTTTGACATCCCTAATCCAAATGGCTTGGGAAAACATTGAAACAAAAGAAGAAACTGCTGATAACCAGCAGTTTCTCCTTTTGTCTCAATATTTTCTATGCCATATTTTACACAAATTCTATCTTTAATAACGTCCATTTTGTCATTTGTGGCACTTTTTGAAGTGGATCACCCTAAAATTTTACTGTTTGGGAAAGGGTTAACCAATAATACTTACCAATACCCGGGTAGTTTCTAGCAGCCAACATTTCATCCATGTGAGCACTGACCACTGACTGTACAATGGCCGCCACTTCAGCACTGTACGGCTCATCCGTACTCCCCACAGCGTGCGACGTTATCGCTTGTGCCAGGGCTTGACTGGTCGCTGGGACACCTCCTTTCTCGTCAATTACAAGGCCTGCTTCACCCTGCAGATAGAAGTTTCATATACTATTTAGAGATTTATTTCAATTTTGAATCATCCATACTCCCCACAGCATGCGACGTAGTCGCTTGTGCCAGGGCTTGACTGGTCACTGGGACACAACCTTTCTCGTCAATCACAAGGCCTGCTTCACCCTACAGATAGATATTTAAAGGATTAACCCATTACCAGAAGCCAAATTTGTTTGGCTGGTCCAATTTCAAAGATTCTGCAGACAACAATTTCATGTGACTGAAATTCTAAATTGTTTGGTCTGTGAAGAAAACAATGTGGGAAATATAGAAATTGCTTGTCTAAAGCAATTTCTTCATTTTCCACAATGTTTTTCAAAGCCTTAATCTAAAAGGTTGTCATCATTAGCAATGGTATCCCTTGTGCCAGGCCTTGACTTGTTGCTGGGACACCACCTTTCTCATCAATCACAAGGCCTGCAGGCCCTGCTTCACCCTAGACATAAATATTTCATAGGTTAGTCAAATATTTATTACTTCATTTTCAACACATTTCATTTTGGGTACACATTTGAAGTCCTTGGCTTTACGATTTTGGCTAACCCGAATATAGGGTTAAATGGATCGTCAACAATATAGAAGCGTTTGAAAAGCCTACACTCTCTCCAATCAGTAGTTCTGTGGACTAATGCTTGCTTCAAGACTCTGGTTACTTTCTACTTTCTAAACTTTATATCTTATGGTGTTGTCATTACCAACATGTTTTACATGTAATTTACAATTGTGTATTTATTGAAAATTTGGTTGCAAAATCTGATATCTTATTTGAAAATGAGCTTCTTAAATCACACAAGTTCAAAAAGACCCCGTCCAAAAGAAACATAGACAAGAGTGGTTGCAATGACTTTCTCTTGAGAACCTTATGCTCAGACAAGATTAAAACAAATATTCAATCATACCTTCCAAGTTTCCGCTTCCATCGTTTTACTGAGATCACCATCAACTCCAGGATAGTATGGTTTATTTGTACTATAATACTACAACACACTCATGTCAAAATGAAGCTATTAGAGAACAACATGGATCTTGATCAGACTGTGCATAGGCACAGGCTGATCTAGATCCATGGGGGTCTCAAATGCCAGATCCAAGTTTTAATATCAATCATACCTTCCAAGTTTCCGCTTCCATCGTTTTACTGAGATCACCATCCACTCCGGGATAGTACGGTTTATGTTTACTATAATACTCTAACAAACTCACTGTCTCTTTCTACAGGACATAATGAAGCTATTAGAGAGCAACTTGGATGTGATCAGACTGTGCATATGCACAGGCTGATTAGGATCCATGGTGATCTCAAAGATTGACCAAATTCCTAGATCCCAGCTCAAAATGACTCAGAGAACAGCATGATTCTTGATCAGACTGTGCATATGCCACAAAGTCCTTTCATTTCTGTATTCAGACCCAAATCTTGATCCCAGTTCAATATCAAAGTTAATCATACCTTCCAAGTTTCCGCTTCCATTGTTTTACTGAGATCACCGTCCACTCCGGGATAGTACGGTTTATGTTTACTATAATACTCCAACAAACTCGCTCAGTTTTTATATGTGGTAATGAAGCTAATAGAGAACAACATGGATCTTGATCAGACTGTGCATTTGCACAGGCTGATCTAGATCCATGGGGTCTGAAATGCCAGATCCAGATAGAAGTTTAAATTAAATCATACCTTCCAAGTTTCCGCTTCCATTGTTTTACTGAGATCACCATCAACTCCCGGATAGTATGGTTTATGTTTACTATAATACTCCAACAAACTCGCAGCGTAGCGCTCATCTAAGATCGGCATCTCCGCCTTCTGCACACGTTTAGGCGAGTGGGTTTTCCGTCTTACTGATCGCTTGGCTTTCTCGGAGTAAAGTCTGCGTTCGTCAGAATTCATGTTGACAAGTTTTTCATTTTCGTTCATATCTTCTTCATCTTCCTCCGAAGTCATGTCCGGAAGCGTGTGTTCTTTATTTGAGGTAGTTGAGGCCTGAAATGTTCACATGTATTCTTAATGACTGAACTCTGGGCACAAATTAATTCTTTCAACAAAAAGATCTAAAATGATTAAGATAGTGAGGAATAAATCTATTATTTCAAAATGGCTTATCTAAATTAAAAGTTTTCTATATTATGTTTTTCAAGGACAATGACTTAACAATAGTTGTTTTCTTCCATGTCTAACAAGTTTAGGTCATCCAGAACTTATTTTTGAGAGATCTTATTGAAAGCAAATTGGAAAAATTTACAGAATAAAGTCAAAATTTTGCTTGAAGCAACACATTCATATAAGCCTCATTGGCGTAAGGTCAAAGAAAAGTAGCCTAGAATGGTTTTGACAAAAACTTAAAAACATTGACAGTTTCCATAGAAATATAAGTTTTCAGAGTTACTTGCCTTTCTCATAGTTGATCTTCTTGTAAATATTAAATGTTTAACCCATTACCAAACGGCAAACTTTTTGGACTGTTCCAATTTGAAAGGTGATGCAGACGACAATTTCAAGTTGGTGAAATCTTAGAAATATTTCCATTTTGGGTTAGAAAACATTGTGGGAAATGAAAAAATTGCTTGTCACAAGCAATTTCTTCATTTTCCACAATGTTTTCCAAAGCCATTATTTTGTGGGGAGTCAAAAAGTCTTTGTGTGATAATGGGCTAATCATTCAGAATTCTCTGACTTGTAAAAATCCATGATGGGACATATAGGATATAACAGAATTATCGTAGAAAAAAGAACAAAATTCTGATATCCAGTATTTTCTTCTTTTTTTATGGCATCACATGATTTCACCTTTCCTAACACAAGACCTAGTTTTGATGTTCCTTTCAGAAAAATCTTAGGAAAACAATGATGCAAAAGAAAAAAATGTTCATAATCATCATTATGTGTAAATTTTTTTTTTTGTGCCAAGTCTTTCGTTATCAACATCAATAATGTGAACTACAGCAGCTTTCAATATTGAGCAATTTAAATTTCTGCTGTTTGGGAAAGGTCTATCATAAAAGGTCTATAAAGTATGTTTGCTAAATCAACAACAGTTCAGTCACAATATTGTGGCACATGATAACAAAATTTACCCTTGTAAACAACACGGTATTGAACTCAAATCAGTTGTAAATTTGCATGTGATTGTTTGAATCTTTCAGGTGACTAACACATGCAAGACTTGAAACAACACATGCAAATTTGTATTGAAAGTAAGAAAGCTTTTTTCCTTGTTTTACAGTTTACATACATTAAATTTGTAAACATGTTCTATAATAACATGATTGGACTATAACAGACAACAGTAAAATAATTATATTGTCGATGATCTCTCGATGCAGGTGTGCAAAAAGAAGACAAACTATGAATCTACTGTAGACTGCTTTAATGATTAAAATGATCCATTTCAAATCATTACTTACATCTTTATGTTGACATGAATAACACAATTTCAAACTCACCAAAATTAAATGAGTTAATAACAACAAACGATGAAACACAAATGCCCAAAGTCAAATTGTGACCTTGACCTTTGACTAACAAGACTAAAAACAATAGGGCAATCCTTGGGTACAGGGCCACAATATACATTTTGTAATGACTTCCTGTGGACAAACAAACTCGGAAATAGACAAACAAGGAGACAACACAAATTCAATAATAAGCCTAGTGATCTATCTATGCAGAAAGGGTAAAATATTTACTTTATTATATAACTTTAATAGGACAAAACAGAAAATGTTGGTAAACCACAAGCACATTTAAACTTGGATAAACCAGTAACATATGGCAGAGCTAAAAGTAAATGGCTTTTTCAAAATGAAATATTTTATCAATTCTCCAATCCCATGTTATCATTATGTGTACCGGTACTCATTTGAATCTTCTTATCTAGACCATTCCAATGAGTACCCACAACAAGAGTTGTCCGCGGACAAAGTAGCTCGCCTATACAAGAGCTTGTCACAAAAAAAGCAGTTCAAGGTCAAAGGTCAAGGTCACTAGGTCAAAGGTCATGGTCTCAAGGTCAAGATATGAGGTATCCATATCTGAAATATCAAGACTCTATCAGTGCCTGAGATATAGGCCAGGTTAAAGTTTTTTAAAAGTAGGTCAAACTCCAAGGTCAAGGTCACTAGGTCAAAGGTCATGGTGCCAAATGAAAGGTCTTGGCAGGAGGTATCCA
Organism: Fragum sueziense; assembly: GCA_963680895.1. Classification (NCBI taxonomy): domain Eukaryota; kingdom Metazoa; phylum Mollusca; class Bivalvia; order Cardiida; family Cardiidae; genus Fragum; species Fragum sueziense. The sequence continues at coordinate 1,894,520 of OY804600.1, read as the reverse complement.
TGTGTGAAGTATCAAGGCTGTATCTCAAATAGTGCCTGAGATATAGACCAGGTTAAAGTTTTTGAAGACGCGACGCCGACACTAGGGCTGTGACATTAGCTCCCCGGACATAGTCCCGGCTCGCTAAAAAGGGTTTGGATTTGAAATAATAAATTTAGAATGCCTTTACCCCCTCTTTACCTGTTGCTCTGTATAGGTAAATTGTAGTCAGTATCTTATCACCTGAACCTGTCCTAAGAAATTACAAACTTAAATGATTTTCTAAATAAATCTTCAAGACTCTCTTCAACACTCTTGAAAATTGGCACGAGAAGCACATGCAAAATACAAAGTCACAATGCTTACAGAAACTCTGCTTAACAGTGTACCATTGCAGTTGAGTATTGATTATACAGCGTCACAATTATTCATTGCATATTCACGGTTCAGGTGAAAATTTTATTGACTACACACAGAAAGGCTACATGTAACCACAACCAAGATTTATAAACCCCTTCCAAGACAACAAATTCAATGCTTTTCCACATAGTAAGGTGTTGCAGATGACAAAATAAATGTAAGTACACAGAAGTTCTGACTGAAAATTCAGAACTTGTAACACGGAAAACCTTAGGAGGTAGGGAAAATGCTCATTACATGAGCCTTTTTTTCGCATTATATGAACTTTTTTTTCCCCGTCAAATGTTTATTAAAACCTTCATAATTCTTCACATCAAAACAAGGTATTATTTGGGAAAGGGTTTATGGTAAAAGAAATGGAAGCAAAAGATTATCATGGATGAATGATATAAAGGCCTGGTCACATACAATTCTGTATCCACATCACATCCACAAATATGCATCCAAAATATGTTTCATGACCATTTTTGGATGAGCACCGGCTGTGATGTGGATGCATAATCATGTATGTGACTAAGCCTTAAACAAAATGAAACTACAACGAAAAAAAAAAGTTAAAATTTGGTAACACAAAGGCTATAGAGAAGAGGGAGTGATTTCTTTTCTTATATCAGCATTAATGGAGGTGGACACAGCTGCAAAATAGCGGAATAGTGGAAGAGAAGATATAGAAACTTGCATTTAACCCTTACCCAAACAACAACAAGGTGTCAAACTGTCACAAGATACGCCCGTAACACTGCTTTATGTCAACAGGGGGAGCGGGTTGGTAAAGGTTTCATGGTCCTAGCTATTATACTTTTCGAGATATGCCCTGGACGATTCAAGTATGAAAACAACAAAGGGCAATTACTCAAAATATAGGCTAGGTAGAGTTATGGTTCTTATGCACTGCACTCCCCCTTTGTGAGATCTATACACCCATGAAGTTTCATGATCCTAGCTATAATACTTTTAGAGATATACTCCGGACAAGATTCAAGTATGAAAAACAACAAAGGGCAATAACTCAAAAAATAAGCCAGGTAGAGTTATGGTTCTTGTGCACTGCACTCCCCCTTGGTGAGATCTATACACCCATGAAGTTTCATGATCCTAGCTATTATACTTTTAGAGATATACTCCGGACAAGATTCAAGTATGAAAAACAACAAAGGGCAATAACTCAAAAAATAAGCCAGGTAGAGTTATGGTTCTTATGCACTGCACTCCCCCTTGGTGAGATCTATACACCCATGAAGTTTCATGATCCTAGCTATTATACTTTTAGAAATATACTCCGGACAAGATTCAAGTTTGAAAAACAACAAAGGGCAATAACTCAAAAAATAAGCCAGGTAGAGTTATGGTTCTTGTACACTGCACTCCCCCTTGGTGAGATCTATACACCCATGAAGTTTCATGATCCTAGCTATTATACTTTTAGAGATATACTCCGGACAAGATTCAAGTATGAAAAACAACAAAGGGCAATAACTCAAACAAGAGCCGTCAGAGACGGACAATGCTCCCCGATTAAGGCATTGTCACAATAAATGTATGCCATGCAGAGCTAAGATTAAGTTAACAAACGTTAAGCCCCCTTTTTCCATGACATACTTTTTATACGCAAATTTCAAGTAGTTTGTTGTCAAGGGCATCTGATTTGCTACTCAAATATGAAAGGATGGGTTGCAATAAGGGGTCAAAAAATAGATTTTCTTTAAATTTCGTGGATTGATAGGGTTACATAATATCTTTAATTTGTATGTGTAAAAAATCTGGTTTCGGCTTATTTTTCGAAATATGGGTAAATGAAGTGGGTGGGGTAAGATGGACTGAAACACAGTAGGGGTTATTCTAAGTCGCATATCTTTCTTATTTTTAGCCCAAGATGCGTGAAAATTTGTATGCATATTTTGTGATATATGCGTTAAACATGTATGGGCTTATATTTGATATTCCATGTATATCTTTTCCGTAATATTCATTCTTCTTTCTTTCGAAGAATTTCGCTATTTTTTAACGACCAACTTTACCAAACTATCTCCACATGTTTTATTTGAAATCCGATTTCTATGAAACTTTACAGATATATTGTCCAGATATTAATATAACTTTGTGTGAAATTTGAAAGAAAAGTGTTGGCTCGTTGTTGAGAAATTTGACCTTGACCTTCAAAATGACTTCAAAACTCAGGAAATGCCAAAATGTGATAGTTAAAGCGCCAATTTTATTCACAATGATTGGAAACATGGTTTCTCTTTATTGTTCCTAATGAGTTTCGTAGCAATATTTACTTTTTTGTATCGTACAACCCATTCGGAAGAATGGGAAAGAAAAGAAATCCTTTTTACTTCTCAGTTTTCTTATCAAACTAAATATTGCACATGAAACATGTCTACGCGGAAAGCGCTGTGATTAATATTACTACCACAGGTGAGTGAAATCAAATATTAGCATTATGTTAAGATTGCTAGAACTACCAAAGCTTTATATGCAACTTGAATTGTCTAAGATTTTATATTCATTCACTCATCTCATGATGGACAAGAATTATCAATTTGCTAGGAGAAAACTAATCATTTTCAGATTGTATTTCTTATGTGGTTATAAAGAAGACGCATTGTGAATGATTTTACTAAATGACCAAATGTGCTTACAATTAATTAACTTAAGCTAAATATTCATATAACGTTATACAATATCAACAAAAAGAAAATAATGTTAATTGTATAGACAGGCCTTAAACAAATATCTGTCTATCATTGATTTCATCAGATGAAATGACCGGGTAACTCTGAGAGGTGACCAAGTTTATTATATTGATTATATCAATTTTAACGGTAAAATCATACAATAAAAACCCCAATCGTGTGTGAAATGCATTCTTTTATGACTGGGCTGTCACATGCTATTCAAACCTAACCATTTTCCCAACAATCCGTAGTTTTAACGGACATTCCCGAATTTGATGTTATTTTGAAGGTCAAGGTCAAATTTCTCAACAACAGGCCAACGCTTTTCTTTTAAATTTCACACAAAGTTATATTAATATCTGGACAATATATCTGTAAAGTTTCATAGAAATCGAATTTCAAATAAAACGTGTGGAGATAGTTTGGTAAAGTTGGTCCTTAAAAAATAGCGAAATTCTTCGAAAGAAAGAAGAATGAATATTACGGAAAAGATATAAATGGAATATCTAATGTAAGTCCATAAATGTTTAACGCATATATCACAAGACACGCATACAAATTTTCACGCATCTGGGGCTAAAAATAAGAAAGATAAGTGACTTAGAATTACCCCTACTGTGTTTCAGTCCATCTTACCCCACCCACTTCATTTACCCATATCTCGGAAAATAAGCCGAAACCAGAGTTTTTACACATACAAATTAAAGATATTATGTAAACCTATCAATCCACAAAATTTAAAGAAAATCTATTTTTTGACCCCTTATTGCAACCCATCCTTTCATCAAATTCTGACCATTAGACTAGGAGAAATTAGAGAAAAACTGTATTTCACCTTAAGTCCCCTTTTCCCATGACGAGGCCTCAAATCCAAAAACTGGGAAAAGTACATCGGCATTATGTCATAGGGAGTTCACATGGTAAGATTCATTTGATTTGGCCCAATGGTTATAGAGAAATCGCTTCGGATGGACGGACGGACGGACGGAATGACGGATGGACGGACGGACGGACGGACAGACGAAGCGGCGACTATATGCTCTCCCTTCGGGGAGCATAAAAATAAGTTAGGTAGAGTTATGGTTCTTGTGCACTGCACTCCCCCTTGGTGAGATCTATACACCCATGAAGTTTCATGATCCTAGCTATTATACTTTTAGAGATATACTCCGGACAAGATTCAAGTATGAAAAACAACAAAGGGCAATAACTCAAAAAATAAGCCAGGTAGAGTTATGGTTCTTGTACACTGCACTTCCCCTTGGTGAGAACTATACACCCATGAAGTTTCATGATCCTAGCTATTATACTTTTAGAGATATACTCCGGACAAGATTCAAGTATGAAAAACAACAAAGGGCAATAACTCAAAAAAAAGCCAGGTAGAGTTATGGTTCTTATGCACTGCACTCCCCCTTTGTGAGATCTATACACCCATGAAGTTTCATGATCCTAGCTATTATACTTTTAGAGATATACTCCGGACAAGATTCAAGTTTGAAAAACAACAAAGGGCAATAACTCAAAAAATAAGCCAGGTAGAGTTACGGTTCTTGTGCACTGCACTCCCCCTTGGTGAGATCTATACACCCATGAAGTTTCATGATCCTAGCTATTATACTTTTAGAGATATACTCCGGACAAGATTCAAGTATGAAAAACAACAAAGGGCAATAACTCAAAAAATAAGCCAGGTAGAGTTATGGTTCTTATGCACTGCACTCCCCCTTTGTGAGATCTATACACCCATGAAGTTTCATGATCCTAGCTATTATACTTTTAGAGATATACTCCGGACAAGATTCAAGTTTGAAAAACAACAAAGGGCAATAACTCAAAAAATAAGCCAGGTAGAGTTATGGTTCTTGTGCACTGCACTCCGTAATGATGAGAAGAATATAACTGCCAAGTTTAAAGTCAATCGGACTTAAGGTGACAGAGTTATGCTCCGGACAAAGAAGTGGCCGCCGCCGGACGCCCGGACGCCGGACATCACGGGTGATCCCATAATACGTCCCGTCTTCGACGGGCGTATAAAAATTTGAACTGGTCTAAATTCAACGTTGCTACGGACTGCACTTTCAGGTGAATAAAACTTTACACAATTTTTTGTCTTTCTGGGTGGAAAACATTGTGGGTAATGCTGAAATTGTCACAAGTAATCTCTTCATTTACCACTATGTTTTTCCAAACTCATTATTTTGAGGGGTTATCGAAAAGCCTCATTATGTGGGTATGGGTTAAAAATACAATGCTGTTGTTGAGTTTAGAAAGCCTGAGCGTAAGGAATCATCGCTCCCCCTTTTCTGTGACAGTGTAGGTATGGCATATGAATACCTTCACCAAACGGCTTTCCAGAGCAACAGATAAGAAATGGTGAAGACATTCTAAATTTGTTATTTCAAATCCAAACCCTATATTGTATGTACTCATTGGAATATTCTCTAAGATAATTCCAATGAGTACCAATGACAAGGGGTTTAACCCTTTCCCAGCCAAGACCTGGTTTTGACGTCCCTAATAGAAAAGGCTTGGGAAAACATTGAAACAAAAGAAGAAACTGCTGATAACCAGCAGTTTCTCCTTTGGTCTCAATATTTTCTATCCAATATTTTACACAAATTCTATCTTTAATAACTTTTGTTTTGTCATTTGTGGCAGTTTTTAAATAGGACCACCCTAAAATTTTGTCGTTTGGGAAAGGATTTAAATAACATTGAAAGAAATTTTGCATCATGAAAAGCCATGACTTCTTGTCCGTAGCTCTGAATACGACTAAGCACTGAAGCACAACACCAAAAAAATAACAAAAACTTTGAAAGTTATGGACTATGGCACTTCAAAATCAAAGCTAAAGTTGTAAGTGAGTTTTCTACAGCTAAATCTGCTCTTCAAAACTTGCAGTGTGGCTACTTATTCATCTGATTTTTAAGCAAAGCTACAGTTGAGAGTGGATAATGGCACTTTAAAATACATTTCATTTATTGTTCATCAAATGGGCTACCCTATATTTTGAGTACTCATTCGAATCTTCTTACTATGACGATTCAAGTGAGTACCCACAAAATAGGGTTTGGATTTGAAAAAACAAAGTTAGAATGCCTTTACCCATGCTTTTCTGTAGTTTTGTATAAAGCATCTTGGTTGAATTATAAAAGCACACATAAACACATCACAAAAGTCCCAAAGCACTACACACCTGAAAAAACATCAGAAATGGACAGTTCAATTTTATTTCACCCCTTTTCTTTTGTCATGTAAAGTTCTATAATTCAATTTCAATGAATCTAAAACTTAAAATAAAATCACCAGCTTCAATAGAGATAGGCAATGTCCATCTAACATTAAAATTTTTCTGAAATATTTTTTCTTCCACAAAAAATTATGTTTGCATGAGAAAAGATTCTCAGCACAAAAATTTACGAATTTGAACTGTCCATTTCTGAGTTTTATTGTTCCCGATTACAGATCTACAAAGTCTAATGTTGTGTGAGATACAGGGGTTACGTCCAGCGGTCCTACCTGTGATGTCGCGTACGCCTGTTGATACGCCGCCACTGCCGCGACCGCCGACTCTGCACTGTACGACGGTGGGGGATTGGCATGCTGCTGCTGCTGTAGGGGTGGGGTTGTCTGACTCATGGATGATGGGGTGGCGGGGGCCATGTGTTGTGAGGTGTCATCCATGGGCTCCTGTGACAAGAGATGACATTTATTAGTATAATGATGGAACATCATTGCCCAATCAAATGAGTAATAAAGTCACCTGTCCTCACCAATTTTGGAAGCCAAGGGTGAAATTCAAGATGTAATGTCTTGTCTGTATTCACCCTTAATAGATTAAGTCATCTTTTGTTGGCACTGTGATAAGCATTTTAACTGGAAGCAATAGGATCTCATTGTTTCTGATCAAATTTATCAAAACTTCTAGTTGTTATGTGTAAACAATCATGGCAATGATTAGGAAAATTTTTCACGCCTGCAATTCAAAAACATGCAGATTAGCCATCATTTCTAAGAATTTTACTACAATAGCAGTGACTGGGAATGGTCTCGCCGCATGCCAAAGCCACATTGAAATCTCAAATGTCACATTGTGTTAGACCACAAGTGGGTCCCTGCCCAAATGAATCGATGGGTTAACAAGAGGACCATGATGGTCCTATATCGCTCACCTGAACCAAAATGATATAAGCAACACTTCTCATTTCAAAAAAATATTTATGACTTTAAGACTGAAAACGAACTTATCCTCAATAACATTGTGAAAATCGAACTCATCCAAGATTTCATCGTGCCCAACATTGTGTCCAAGATTTGTCTTGTTTGATAAATAATTGTAGATTCTGGAGTATAAACAAGGTCGAAAACAGCCGAAAACATCAATTTTGTCAAATTCAAGGGCACATAACTCTCGACTTTCTAGTCAGATCAGGCTGAAAATCAAACTCATCCGAGATCTTATGATATCCAACATTGTGTCCAAGATTTGTCTTAATTGATAAATAATAGTAGATTATAGAGTGTAAACAATGTCAAAAACAGCCGAAATCGGCAATTTTATCAAATTCAAGGGCACATAACTCTCCATTTTTTATCAGATTGGACTGAAAATCAAACTTATCCAAGATCTTATGGTCTCAAACATTGTGTTCAAGTTTTGTCTTAATTGATAAATAATAGTAGATTATAGAGTGTAAACAATGTCAAAAACAGCCGAAATCGGCAATTTTATCAAATTCAAGGGCACATAACTCTCACCTTTCTAGTCAGATCAGACTGAAAATCAAAGTCATATGAGATCTTATGGTCTCCAACCTTGTGTCCAAAATTTGTCTTGATTGGTCAAAAATTGTAGATTCTAGAGTGTAAATAAGGTCAAAAACAGTCAAAAACGGCAATTTTGTCAAATTCAAGGGCTCATAACTCTCATCTTTCTGATCAGATAAGACTGAAAATCAAACTCATCCCAGATCTTATGATCCCCAATATTGTGTCCAAGTTTTGGATTGATTGATCAATAATTGTAGATTCTAGAGTGTAAACATCGTCGAAAACAGCCAAAAATGACAATTTTGTCAAATTCAAGGGCAAGTAACTCTCGACTTTCTGATCAGATCAGACTGAAAATCATACTCATCCGAGATCTCATGGTCCCAAACATTGTGTCAAAGTTTTGGCTTGATTGATGAATAATTGTAGATTCTAGAGTGTAAACAAGATCAAAAACAGCCGAAAATAGCAATTTTGTCAAATTCAAGGGCACATAACTCTTGTCTTTCTGGTCAGATCAGACTGAAAATCGAACTCATCCTAGATCTTATGGTCTGCAATGTTATGTCCAAGATTTGTCTTGATTGATCAATAATTGTAGATGCTAGAGTGTAAACAATGTCAAAACTAAGTATTTTTCGCATTCAAGGGCAGATAACTCCTGACTTTCTAGTTCGATCTGACCCATAATCGAACTCATCCGAGATCTTATGGCCATACATGTTTTGACCAAGTTTGGTCAAGATTGGCTTATATTTGTAGATGCTAGAGTGTAAACACGAAATTGTGGACGGACGGACGGACAGACAGACGGACAGACAGACAGACAGACAGACAGACAGACGGACGACGGACAAAAAGTGACCACAATAGCTCACCTTGAGCACTTCGTGCTCAGGTGAGCTAATAATGGAGCCATCTTACCATATAATAGGCGCATCAATTTCTACTATGACACATAGATTTACTAAGAGTAAGCCATATTGTCTCATTGAAATAAAATTCTTTCCCAATCATAGAAAAGACCACATTTTTCAATTTTTTTGACAGATTTTACTGACAGTCTTGATTCACCATTCCCCTCCACCAACAAACTCACACGACCAACAGGCTGATTACAAAATACCGCCCCCATAAACTTTGTTTGCTGGGGTATAAAAATATCTAAATTTTATATAGTGCAAAACCCAAGGTTAAATTTACCTCAACTCCGGTTTCCTCTGTTGGTTCCATGGCAGCAGACTGGTCAGCGGGTAGTGATGACGGGTCTTGTTCTGCTTTGACCTTCGGTGATCGACCAACTCTCGGAGACCCACTCAACCCACGTCTCTCATTACGAAACTTATCACACAAAATCACATACCATGAATCCTGCAAAAAGAAAGGGGAAAATTAAACTATTAATAGACAGCAAATGTTTGACTGGTCTAAATTCGAAAGTATTGCAGGTGACAAATTCAGGTGACTTATATTCAATATTTCCTGGTCTTTCTGTGTAGAAAACATTGTGGGAAATAAAGAAATTGCTTTATCCATTTTCCGCTATGTTTTCTAAAGCCTCTATTTTAAGGAGCATCAAAGAGTGTCACTATAATTGAATGGGTTAAGAACAGAAAAGGCAGTAACATAATGCAACCCCTTCCACTTTACAAGAAATTTATGGAAGATCATGTCTCTTTACAAGTACAAAATTTGTAAAAGATCTTGGAAATATTTTTTGAAAATTGTATGATAAAGACATTACCACAAAAAGAGAAATTTAATGAGTTCCGATAAGACAGTTTGTTTCAAGATATAATACTTCAACATGTTATGAAGAAGGTATCCTAGAACAGCATGGCTGTTCATGACTAAGTCAGCAATTTATCATTTTCTCTCATTGTTTTCCAAACCTTTCTCTAACAGAAATGTCAAAATCTAGCATTGCTTGAGTAAGAGCTAAATGTTGTACATCAAAACTTACAGCAGGTGAAATATGGCTTGCCTTCATTTTTGCTGCTAGTGTTGGAAACGTCTCTACAATCGCATTCGCCACCGCCATTTTCTGGGTTGGAGTTGGATATCTGAAGTTATCAAATAAATAATTCATAGGAGTTGGAATCAAAACAATTCTATTCATTAAATTATTTCTTTAAATAATCTGGATTGAAAAGAAAGTTTCCTTTTCGTTCAACTTTAGCAATACATGTATTTTCCAAGATGTGTTTTTAAATCAGAAACAGAGATATCACAGATTTATGACAGATGCACATAAAAACTTATTTTACCTAGAATTTTTAAGTCTGAAAAGGGTTAAAATCCAACTTAATTAAATGCTTGGGTAATGAATCTTTGCTTTGAGTCTGATACTATATATCATATTGTCATAGAAGCATGTGCATAGTGTCAAAGAAATAGCATCAATAGAATTAGACATATGACACTTGCACATAAAACCTTAACCAAAGCATTACACAAACGCATATACTTACAATCCAGTATATTTGATGAGCTCGTGAAAGATGGTATCGATGAGTTGTATTTTACCAGCCCTGGTTATCTCCCCTGTTTGTATCATTTGTAACGCTTTCAGTCCGTAATCGAGGTTAGCCACGGGAAACTTCTCGGGAAAAGGAATAATTTGCTGTATTTGATGGGAGTAGTATTTGGGGTTACTGTTTTTCATGGATTCCAGGAATTTTCTCCTCATTTTCTTTGTAGATATTTCTGCTGCCAGCTTGTCATCTGTGGAAGGAAAAGAAAGACATTCTTTATCCCTTTGCCAAACAAATTTTTTACTGATCTATTCTAAAAGCTGCTTCAGACAACAAAATGGAAATAAACATTTGTTCATTTTAGCACCAGAAATATTAAGACAAAAGTACTCTTCGCTATATATTTTTTTAGACTGTCTTTCTTATGGAATTCAAAACCAGAGTTTGGCAGAGTTAAGAAAATGAAATTTTAACAGTCTTAGAATAGCAACATTTACATCTACCTTTTGGTAATACAAAACCTTAATGTGTAACATTATAACAAATGGCATTCTGTTAATTTTTCCTAACATTTCTATTATTGATGTGGATACTAATTTTAATCATTAGACTTATTAAACACATTCTAGTTCTATGAAGTTTTAACAATATAGTACTCCGTTTCACCACCGCCTCTTTTAAGGTACCGCAGTATTCAAAACAGTGTTCATTTACGGATGCAGCATCACCTACTAACTGCGTGCATTAGCAAAACTAACGGCAAAGTTATTTACTCTAATCTTCACGTGATTGCTTTTATTATTATTTCGGCAGCATTGGGTCGTTTTAGAAAAAGAAAACATTGAATGTTTTTACGTCCCCATTCATTATTTATTTTTCAGGACGCCATTAAGTACCGCAGTACCCAAGAGAACCCTAATTGGTTTGAATGACAATGAATGAGAATTCTTATTTCAAGAAATAAACACCATACCTGACTGTCCAGACTCATTCGTCTGTGTTGTGTACATTGAGACCGGGTACGCCTGGTCCGGTGTGCCGTGTGCGTTCTGCAGTGCCGCCTGATGTTGGGCTATTTCCTCCGCAGACATGTTCTGAACACTCGGGTCCCCTACACTGTCTTCATCTGATTGACTCGCTTCCACTGAAATATTTCAACAAACATTTCTATTTAGCCCTTTCCAAAACAACATTTGTTTGGGTTTTCCAATTTCAGAGTTGCTGCAGACAACAACATGGATGTTAATAAAGGTAAAATCTGTTAATGATACAAATACAGCTCAGAAAACATTGAGACAAAAAGAGAAAATGCTGAAAATCAGCATTTTCTTCTTTTGTCTCAATGTTTCCCAAGTCTATCCTGACAGGGATGTCAAAACCATGAGCCTTCAGCTTGATGTTGGGCTATTTCCTCCGCAGACATATTCTGAACACTCGGAACCCCTACGCTGTCTTCATCTGATTGACTCGCTTCCACTAAAATATCCAAACAAGCAAGATTTATTTGCTGTTTTAAGCCATGACCCAATACCCGGTGGCAAAATTCAAAGATGTTGCAGATGACTATTTTTAAATGTATGATATAATGGCAATGATAGAACTCAAATGCAACATTAATATTTTGGTACCAGACACAATCTTTCAGATGCCAAACTTTTTTGTCAAATACAATTTTTGCACCAGAATTATTTTTTTGTTGCATTTGGCGACAATGGCTATCAACAGAGTGAACCCTGGATTGATTGTGGTTCAACTCCTCTTTCAACTATGGTCATATTGTGGCGACTGGAGCATCTAACTATGGATTCCTGTAGTTTCCAGTACTACCACTATGTTCCTACCAAGCCTCCAGCTGCTCTCCACACAGGTTAATGATTATCAAACCATTAGTGGGAGACAATTATGTCTAAAAGGATATTTGCCATGACAGGGGATCGAACCCAGGACCTCAAGATTGAGACAGTACTGATAAACCAGTGTTCTCCCCAGCCCTATAAGCTGTATCGGCCCCACTACAGCTTCATGTAAATCAGTGTAATGCCCTTACAGCTTCAAAAGTACCCCTACAGCTTAATTTCTCAAAAAAGGTCACCAACTAGAGGGATTTGTAGACATTTCATGTCAAAAAGTGATAAATAATGCATACTTGTGAAATTAAATGTAATAATTCTGTATAAAAACATTATGGGAAAAGAAGAAATTGCTCAAATTGAGCAATTTCTTTTTTTCCCATTATGTTTTTATTCACAATTATTTGCATGAACACGAAGCATTTCAAGGTTTACCAATACTTATAATTTGCCACTACAGCTTCAGATTATTCTGCGGAGAACCCTGTAAACCATAAAATTATTTTACCTTTGACATGTACAGCAGAGCTCTGTGGAGTGTAGGCGGCGTTTGTGACGGTTTCTGCATGTTCTGTCGGTGACGGCGTGTATGATGGCTGTTCTCTGACGACAGCTGCCGGCCCCCCAGCAGCCACAGGATACACTTGATCACGTTCCACCGACGCTGAATACGCAGCCAACTGTTCTCGTTCTGTTATCGCATGATGTATGCTCATGTCTTGTGCTGTATTCTGAATGGTCTCTACATCATTTGTAACTTGAGTTCTCATGACCTCCGAGTTCGGAGGAAATGTCTGAGTTCTTAATGCCTCGAATGCTTCCAGTGTAGACTGGATGTTTTGTGAACGTAATGATTCTGGAATACTGTCGGTATCCAGTCTATGAATTCTCGCCAACATGTCCATTGATGAATGTAACGGAGGAAGTGTAGTGGTTGATTCAACACTCGCGCGGTTCGCACTTGACGGTGACTGTTGTCTGGTTTTCTTAGGGTAAGGTGGTGGTCCGTAACCGTGTTCCTCTGTCCCACTGTCGGCTTTCCGTCGCCCTGACTTACTGGTGGGAGGGGTAGGAGTCTGCAGAACAGGTTCCACACCTGTCACTTGAGCTGTCTGTTTGAGTGACCGATTGACCGCAGCGATCTGACTCTCTAGTATCGCGATCTGTGACTCCACCTCCGCTGTGGAGAGAGATTCTTTAGAAATATCTTTGTTGAGGGAGACGGGAGCGAGGGACACGGGTAACGACATGGAGAGGTTATGATCCATGTGAGACTGTCTGATATGTTTGGGAGACAAATGAGAGATTGGAGGAATTCGCTGACTACCAGGATGGTTATACGTCTGGAACTGGGAAGCGGCAGCAACTGACGCTGATTTCATGTACATATCTGGTGATGAAATGGGAACTGCTTGTTTCTGAAATGTGTCCACCGCCGGAGGTGGTGGAGGGCGGATCTGGTTGACGCCGGCGTACGCTGCAGGTGACACAGACGGCGAGACTGATGTACTGGGTGTAGTGACTGTGGAAGCGGTGTAGAGAGATCCCATGGATGTTGTCAATGTTGTCATAGCCTCACTGATGGGTAAACCCTGCACTAGCGCTGGTCTCAGAGCTGCAGCTGCTGCATGGCTCCGTGGAGACAGTGCTGGAGGTGGTGGAGCAGGGATGGGTGATGTTGTGTCCTTGTCGACCCCGGCCAGATCCTGCACAGACGCAGCTGCCTGGGCTTCTTTATGCTGTTGTTCTAGATAGTCTGCACTGGCCCGTAACCACTGAGGCGTGTCACTTGGGGTGTTGTCTGGAAGAGATTAGAACAATAACATCACATCTAGATCAACCCTTCACAATACAGATCCTGGGTATGGCATATTAAACAAAACAACTTTGGAAAACTTTGAGGCAACAGAAGAAAATTATTATACATGACTTTGGTTAACTTTGAGGAAAAAGAATAAATTGATTATGCATGTTACTGTCTGTACCTGTATTTTCTCATTTTGTCTGAAAATTTTCTGTGCTTTGTTGTACACAATACTTGTTTTTATCAACATTCCTTTTATTGTCTTCAGCAGCTTAACCCTTTTGCGAACAAGACCTGGTTTTGACGTCCCTAATAGAATAGGCTTGGGAAAACATTGATAACCAGCAATTTCTCCTTTGCCTCAATATTATCTATGCTACATTTTACACAAATTCAATAGTTTTCAATCTTAATTTTGTCGTCTGCAGCAGCTTTGAAATTGGATCACCCTGAAATTTTGTCGTTTGGAGAATGTTAAAGTTTGAATGTAATAACAAATTTAAATCAATCAACTATCTATCAATCAATTTTGGCCATTCTAAACCAGTATTGACTAATGGCCTGGTCAATACTCATATTGACAGGGCCAACCCTTTCTCTGCAACACTGAATTCTAGCAAACCTCAACATCCTTTACCTTTGGATCAGATTGAATTAGGAACTAAAATTCTAGCCCAACCTACCCATAATCATCCTGCCAAACACCTTGTATTCTGCCACCTTGATGTCCAGCCACATCACAAAGTGGGACAGTGTCCATGGCTGTACTGAAATCCTTCTTCATTTCATTTATAGTTCATCAAACCCTACGTTGTGGGTAGTCATTGGAATCGTCTCACCGAGACGATTCAAATGAGTACCCACAATATAGGGTTTGGATTTTAACAAACAAAATTAAAATGTCTTGTAGTCTTTACTCGTCTTTTGTGTCACTATTTCCATGCTACATTGCACTCTCTTGTATCAGACAGTCCTAAAATTTATTGTATCCATTCGGGTAAGGGTTAACCAAAGATTGACAAATATATTCTAGCCCAACCTACCCATAATCATCCTGCCAAACACCTTGTATTCTGCTACCTTGATGTCCAGCCACATCACGAAGTGGGACAGTGTCCATGGCTGTACTTGGGACAACAACGCACTGAAATCCTTCTTCATTTCATTTATAGTTCATCAAACCCTATGTTGTTGGTAGTCATTGGAATCGTCTCACTGAGACGATTCAAATGAGTACCAACAGCATAGGGTTTGGATTTTAACAAACAAAATTAAAATGTCTTGTAGTCTTTACCCGTCTTTTGTGTCACTATTTCCATCCTATGTTGCACCCTTTTGTTGAATCAGACTACCCTTACATGTACCCATTCGGGTAAGGGTTAACCAAAGATTGACAAATATATTCTAGCCCAACCTACCCATAATCATCCTGCCAAACACCTTGTATTCTGCTACCTTGATGTCCAGCCACATCACAAAGTGGGACAGTGTCCATGGCTGTACTTGCGACAACCACGCACTGAAATCCTTCTTCATTTCATTTATAGTTCATCAAACCCTATGTTGTTGGTAGTCATTGGAATCGTCTCACCGAGACGATTCAAATGAGTACCCACAGCATAGGGTTTGGATTTTAACAAACAAAATTAAAATGTCTTGTAGTCTTTACTCGTCTTTGTGTTTCTATTTCCATGCTACATTGCACTCTCTTGTATCAGACAGTCCTAAAATTTATTGTATCCATTCGGGAATGGGTTAACCAAAGATTGACAAATATATTCTAGCCCAACCTACCCATAATCATCCTGCCAAACACCTTGTATTCTGCTACCTTGATGTCCAGCCACATCACAAAGTGGGACAGTGTCCATGGCTGTACTTGGGATAACAACGCACTGAAATCCTTCTTCATTTCATTTATAGTTCATCAAACCCTATGTTGTTGGTAGTCATTGGAATCGTCTCACCGAGACGATTCAAATGAGTACCCACAGCATAGGGTTTGGATTTTAACAAACAAAATTAAAATGTCTTGTAGTCTTTACTCGTCTTTGTATCACTATTTCCATGCTACATTGCACTCTCTTGTATCAGACAGCCCCAAAATTTATTGTTTCCTTTCGGGAATGGGTTAACCAAAGATTGACAAATATATTCTAGCCCAACCTACCCATAATCATCCTGCCAAACACCTTGTATTCTGCTACCTTGATGTCCAGCCACATCACAAAGTGGGACAGTGTCCATGGCTGTACTTGGGATAACAACGCACTGAAATCCTTCTTCATTTCATTTATAGTTCATCAAACCCTATGTTGTTGGTAGTCATTGGAATCGTCTCACCGAGACGATTCAAATGAGTACCCACAGCATAGGGTTTGGATTTTAACAAACAAAATTAAAATGTCTTGTAGTCTTTACTCGTCTTTGTATCACTATTTCCATGCTACATTGCACTCTCTTGTATCAGACAGCCCCAAAATTTATTGTTTCCTTTCGGGAATGGGTTAACCAAAGATTGACAAATATATTCTAGCCCAACCTACCCATAATCATCCTGCCAAACACCTTGTATTCTGCTACCTTGATGTCCAGCCACATCACAAAGTGGGACAGTGTCCATGGCTGTACTTGCGACAACAACGCACTGAAATCCTTCTTCATTTCATTTATAGTTCATCAAACCCTACGTTGTGGGTAGTCATTTGAATCGTCTCACCGAGACGATTCAAATGAGTACTCACAATATACAAAATAAATATATACAAATAAACAAAATTAAAATGTCTTGTAGTCTTTACCCGTCTTTTGTGTCACTATTCAGCGTTCGACACTAACGGTGTCCCGGGATCCCGAGGACACCAAAAATTGACAAGGGCCTCTCGAAGTAACAAGACCGGTGTCCCGGTGGGACACTAACTTTTCCGACGGCAGTTGATCTAGAAAGAGCACATGGAATTTTAGCGATTTCTATGTTGACTCTTGCTTATTATTACATTTATAAGAAAGAATCTACATAAAAATCGCTAAATTTCCCTGTGAGAAAGACTAGATTGATCTTTTTTTTTTTCTTCATTTTCAACTTTCATACCCCATTTTTGGATGTCTCCAAAGATAAAATCATTATCATTTGTTACCCCATCGGACATGTGTCGTATTTGATTTGTAACTTTGTGTAATTCTTTTGTTTTACTCGAACAAACTGTCGCCTGCGCAAATGACTCTAATCATACGTGGCTCTTCCGAGGCCAGTAAATTTTTAGGAGGACCGGCAAAACATCCTTTGATGCAGTTCCTCGGGCCTGTAAATTCCAGAGTCAGTGCCCGTAAATCTTTGTTTTGGCATCAAAATCAGTGTCTAAAATCAGTGTCTAAATCTGCACCATCTATAACTTTGTTTTGTCTCATAGAAAAGAAGTCGGCGACCAACGCAAAATTGTTTTAAAACAAAACCTTTGGAGACAGTCACAGTCAGTAATTTTCTCAAAAGTATGCAACAACAAATCGTAAATTTGTGTTTAACTTATGTATAGTCCACCAAAATTAACCCGGGACAACTTAATTTTCATGTGCAAAGTCCGTTAGTTGAGCGTCTTAACAAAACATTGCCGAAGTGGGTTCATTTTATATGCAGATATCCAGGGTTAAAGTTGCTGGACTATACTAGTATAATTCAAAAATCATCAAGTTTATTGAACAAAGAAAGAAGCCAGATTTAGATCTACGTTTATGGTTGAACCAGAATCTATTTTAAAATCCATTGACAGTGATAGTCAATGACTAGAAAAAATACCAGGCCACTATTACCTACCTTAGGAATTCTAATCCGATCACAACTTTCAAATTATAGAAATTGCACTTGTAGTCCACATTATTCTATTTTTCATAGAAAACGTTCATTTCCTTTGTTACAGTTGCCTTAACCCTTCCTTCGCCATATGATATTCAGTCAAAGATAATTCTAACTATCTTCAATCAAACAAAGAAATATATGCACAAGATCCAAATTACTGGATTTCTACTGATAGAGAACCGATCATGCTTTTCATTTCGTCTTTTTTCTTCCATTGTGAACATGAAGGTAGGGAAAAAATCCAAATTTGTAACTGCAAACTTTGTACTGTTGGGTAAAGATTAAAACAACTTCTATTTATAAATCTGTAACTGGGCTCAATCATCCGTATAACCACACAAAATGCAGACAGTGTGACGTCACTGCTTACATCACACAGAGTGAGTTTAGAAATGCTCTCAGGTCAAAGAGTACCTTTTCTTTCTCTTTACACACATACAATTACTAAATTTGAACAGTGATTGTGTGCGAATCTTCAGATAAAAGATCGATCTTTGATTTAATAGGCATATATTCTGATGAGGTAAATCTACAAGGTATTTTGCATTTGCTTTTACTGCATAATTACACAGATTGCTTGTTAATTGATGTTTTGGACAGATTGCCCTTTTTCTTACATAAATTTACCTTTGCCAAACCACAATCTTTTATTCGACTAGATCTAGATAAATTCATTAGATCTAAAATCTTGGATATGGGCAATTACCAATCAACAGGTTAGATCATGTATCCTCTGTCGAAGCGTTTGATATTTTACCCTTTCTTAAAATGGACATAAATGGACATAACGTAATCAAATATGCACAGCCCATTGTAATAAAATCGGGGGAAGGGAGAACATTTCAGCAATAATTAACATTTTCTTAATTTCTCTTTGTTAGCAATGATTGATAACTAGTGACATCAAAACTAAGTCTTGTTTGGGAAAGGTATATGTGAGCAAAATGTGGTAGCAACTAAATTCTAAACTAGTGTAGTAATACAGAGTTTTGATGGCTATTTCAATATTTCTTTGGCCAAATTGCTTTGCATATATCTAGACGTTGGTAAAACATCCTTTGTCTGTTTTCAAACCTTGTTATTGCACGGCCACCTGCTAACATTTTCTCTTTGTAACATATATATACAAGAAGTACTTGTGCTTGAAACATAATATTGAATTTAAAAATGCACAAAAGTTAAGTAGTTTTCTTGAAAACTAAGTAGTTTTCTCAGGACAGACAGAGATGATTATGGCTACCTATATCAGAACCCTTTACCGGACTTTTATACATGTATAGAAACTATTTGAGTGTTGTTACATAACATGAAATGATTAAGAGTAAAAGTAAACAAATTCTTCTTTGTTTCTGCTACAATTCACCAAGTCTGAATGTAGCAGGATCTGGAGGAGGACCTATAAAAGTTGGTAAACTATCACTAGATCACCCTTTACCCTTCAGAATGTGGAGATGTATCATTGGGATTAATGAACCTGTTTTACAAAGGGCCATTTTCAGGGACTCCTGATTCTTACAAGGGACTCCTGATTTTCAAATCAGGTGTTCCGTCGGGACACCAGGTAAAAAAGTTAGTGTCAACCCCTGCTATTTCCATCCTATGTTGCACCCTTTTGTTGAATCAGACTACCCTTACATGTACCCATTCGGGTAAGGGTTAACCAAAGATTGACAAATATATTCTAGCCCAACCTACCCATAATCATCCTGCCAAACACCTTGTATTCTGCTACCTTGATGTCCAGCCACATCACGAAGTGGGACAGTGTCCATGGCTGTACTTGCGACAACAACACACCGAAATCCTTCTTCATTTCATTTATAGTTCATCAAACCCTACGTTGTGGGTAGTCATTTGAATCGTCTCACCGAGACGATTCAAATGAGTACCCACAATATAGGGTTTGGATTTTAACAAACAAAATTAAAATGTCTTGTAGTCTTTACTCGTCTTTTGTGTCACTATTTCCACGCTACATTGCACTCTCTTGTATCAGACAGCCCCAAAATTTATTGTATCCATTCGGGAATGGGTTAACCAAAGATTGACAAATATATTCTAGCACAACCTACCCATAATCATCCTGCCAAACACCTTGTATTCTGCTACCTTGATGTCCAACCACATCACGAAGTGGGACAGTGTCCATGGCTGTACTTGCGACAACAAAGCACTGAAATCCTTCTTCATTTTGTTTATAGTTAATCAAACCCTATGTTGTTGGTAGTCATTGGAATCGTCTCACTGAGACGATTCAAATGAGTACCCACAATATAGGGTTTGGATTTTAACAAACAAAATTAAAATGTCTTGTAGTCTTTACTCGTCTTTTGTGTCACTATTTCCATGCTACATTGCACTCTCTTGTATCAGACAGTCCTAAAATTTATTGTATCCATTTGGGAATGGGTTAACCAAAGTTTGACAAATATATTCTGGCGCAACCTACCCATAATCATCCTGCCAAACACCTTGTATTCTGCTACCTTGATGTCCAACCACATCACGAAGTGGGACAGTGTCCATGGCTGTACTTGCGACAACAACGCACTGAAATCCTTCTTCATTCCATTTATAGTTCATCAAACCCCATGTTGTGGGTAATTAATGACAAATATATTCTAGCACCACCTACCCATAATCATCCTGCCAAACACCTTGTATTCTGCTACCTTGATGTCCAGCCACATGACAAAGTGGGACAGTGTCCATGGCTGTACTTGGGATAACAACGCACTGAAATCCTTCTTCATTTCATTTATAGTTCATCAAACCCTATGTTGTGGGTAATTGATGACAAATATATTCTAGCACCACCTACCCATAATCATCCTGCCAAACACCTTGTATTCTGCCACCTTGATGTCCAGCCACATGACAAAGTGGGACAGTGTCCATGGCTGTACTTGCGACAACAACGCACTGAAATCCTTCTTCATTTCATTTATAGTTCATCAAATACTATGTTGTGGGTAGTCATTGGAATCGTCTCACCGAGACGATTCTAATGAGTACCCACATCATAGGGTTTGGATTTTGAACAAACAAAATTAAAACGTCTTTCAGTCTTTACCCGTTTTTTTTATCAATATTTCCATCCTATGTTACACTCTTTCGTTAAATCAGACTATGCATTCGGGAAAGGGTTAACCAAAGATTGACAAATATATTCTCGCACCACCTACCCATAATCATCCTGCCAAACACCTTGTATTCTGCTACCTTGATGTCCAGCCACATCACGAAGTGGGACAGTGTCCATGGCTGTACTTGCGACAACAACGCACTGAAATCCTTCTTCATTTCATTTATAGTTCATCAAACCCTATGTTGTGGGTAATTAATGACAAATATATTCTAGCCCAACCTACCCATAATCATCCTGCCAAACACCTTGTATTCTGCTACCTTGATGTCCAGCCACATCACAAAGT
Organism: Fragum sueziense; assembly: GCA_963680895.1. Lineage (NCBI taxonomy): Eukaryota > Metazoa > Mollusca > Bivalvia > Cardiida > Cardiidae > Fragum > Fragum sueziense. The sequence goes on along the minus strand of OY804600.1, from coordinate 1,873,255 downwards.
GGGACAGTGTCCATGGCTGTACTTGCGACAACAACGCACTGAAATCCTTCTTCATTTCATTTATAGTTCATCAAACCCTATGTTGTGGGTAGTCATTGGAATCATCTCACCAATGTTGTGGGTAATAAATGACAAATATATTCTAGCACCACCTACCCATAATCATCCTGCCAAACACCTTGTATTCTGCCACCTTGATGTCCAGCCACATCACAAAGTGGGACAGTGTCCATGGCTGTACTTGCGACAACAACGCACTGAAATCTTTCTTGATAGAACCAAGGTCCATCATCGTCATGGTTTCACCTGGAAGTAAAAAGTTATAGAGCTACAGCCACAGGTAAGATACTCATCAGAACCAGAGCTCCAGATAAAAGGGGGTGATGACTTTTCAAATTGCAATAATTCTGTCATTGTTCATCAAACCCTATGTTTTGGGTACTCATTTGTATCGTCTCGTCGAGACGATTCAAATGAGTACCCACAACATAGGGTTTGGAATTGAAATTAGAAAGTTAGAATGCCTTAACCCCCACTTATCTGTAGCCCTGCCTTGTCCTTTACAATTCAATGTTCTACAGCCTAAGGAACCTTTTTTCTATGACTGTTAGAAGAATTATCTTACAACTAATTTGATTGGCCTAAGACATATTCGATCGCAAAACAGAGTATTTAATCTATTACCACACAGTGACGCTTTTTGACTCCAGGAGAAACATGCATGATGCTGTGGAAAACATCATGGAAAATGAAGAAGTAAAAAGTTATAGAGCTACAGCCACAGGTAAGGTACTCATCCTTTAGTCTGCATAGAAAAGACGATCTGACCATAATTCATGCAATTTCCCTGTGTAACTGGCCCTTAAGTTAAACACTTCACGGTCCAGGGTTTTTTTTACTAAGAAATTGGGGTAGAATTTCGGCCCCTTCCCTCAGTCTGGTAATTTTTCCCCTAAATTGTAATTTTCCCCTCATAAATCAATGTTTCAACCTTTACAATGTTCTCCCATGGGAGTATTTATGTTAACAATCAAAGATATTCAGTTTATCAGCTTATAAATTGCTATCAAAATCTATTTTCTTTGTGTTTTCTAAAATATTTGAAGCATTTTCACTATTCAAGCAAAATACATGCTTCAAAATTTTTCCCCTACAAGGAATCATTGGACGCATTTTCCTCCCAAATTAAGGGCCCTGGGCCCCTTCCCCTAACCATAAAAAGAACCCCTGCGGTCTTCGCCTGTTACATAAATGTCAAAAATTCATGTGCACAATATTCCAAAATTGGCTGACTTCGTTTGGCATTATAGCTTGCGCGAACGGGAACCATCATTGGGAACCAGCGCTGTTCTGTCTATTGAATTCCTCCCCGTTCTGAGTCAGCCAATTAAAACCTTTGTTTACCTCGACACTGATTGGTCCACTGTTATCCAAGGAGTTCCAAATGACGCAATGCCAATGGCTCGGATGGCCGGCCCACACTTTTTACAGTGGTCGGACTATAGCTCGCGCCATTGCTGTTCGATTGGAGCTATTGATTCGGTCGGCATAATCCTTTCAGTCTATCAAAAACGTCGTCAGTCATAAAGTGCAGACCTGCACTCATTCGGTGGACGTGAAAGCATCGGTCTTTTTCATTAAAGCATTACCAAATTTCATCATTAATATCTTGCAAACAAACAGGTTTGGGAAAAAAGAAAATATGATTGTCAAATTTGATTATCAGGGTCCCGATTAAATTTGTAATTAGGCAGGAATCATCACTAACTTTTGTTGAATATTCCTTGAAGTTCGCTGGGACATTCTCACGATGAAAAGAATAAAACAAAGGTCTAGTTTATTCAAAACATTCCTACGCGATTTAACTTACCCGAAACATCGTAGTTCGGCACCTTCCATAACTACTGCATTCTGAACAATTATTTGCAACAAGATTGGTTTTGAACAACTCCATTTTGCGTGAAATATCTCGTAAAGTAAAGGATTAACAAGGGGATATTCAATAACCATGATAACTCGACCCGTCAATCAAATAAAAACAATATTGAAAGTACACGCCCATAATTATGTATCGTGTAATGCTCTATTGCACACAACACTGGTACCCAATTTTTTCCGTCGCTTTGCCTACCAATTAGTTGTCGCGTCATATGTGTTTGGACTAACATGAATGGCAATTAAAGGTAATAAACAGTTATACACGGTGCTATTTGGCATGTTGCGTGCCGAGTTAATATATTGTCGGTAACGTTCAATAAAGCTGTAACTACAGAAAGCTGGGGCCATTTGATGACTTTTGGGGGCCATTCTCATTTTTTTGTCGCATTTGGCGACAATGGCGATCGGCAGCGCCAACCCTGTATCTTGACGACTACGCCTGATTATCAAAAATGTGTTGGTAGTTAGAAAGTTTTAATCACATTCTTTAAAGAAAGAGTTTTGTTTATGAATTTTAATGATGGATTTTTTAAATATTCTGCCCCAAAACTGGTATCCTGTAACGATAAAGACTGAGGTAGTACCCTCGATCAAAAATGAAAGTGAGGCCATATCATCTTACATCTGTTGTTCAGGGTCGCAAGACTAGACGTCTTCTATAACCCCCTCATCAGGGTTCACTCTGGCTCTCAAAAAGTTGGGGCCATCACTTTCGCCAAATGAAAAAAGTTGGGGCCAACCTGGTGAAAGTTGGGGCCACACTTCAGGTGTACTAGTTGACAAAATTTTTGACATTTTGCACCCAACTCTTTTCCAAATAAGCTGTTTTCCCAATAATTATACATTTCAGAAAACATTGAGGCAAAAGAAAGGAATTATGAAAACCATCATTTTCTCCTTTTTCCATTTTGTTTGTCCAAGACTTAACTCATTGCATGTATGTAGACTTCCATAATTATATTGTTGAATATGCTTGTACACATGTGGCTGTTCAGGCAACCATGTTGCAAGCATATTCATCAATGTTCAATTGAATAAAGAATAAAGAAAAACAAAAAGTTTCAAATATTTTATCAGTTGTTCTATGTTCCAGGGTTTTTTCCCCTACTATAATTAGTACCTGTAAAAGGAACCTTTCCCAATGACTACAGGCTCTTTCCCAATTTTAGTACAGGCCGTTTCCCAATCTCCATAGCTACCGTTCCCAATGATCTTATGTGCCGTTCCCAATGGCCAATCATGCCATACATTTAGTTTGACTAGAAATATCTCATCCAAACAGTTTATATGGGTTACTGAGAAGTTGAATTCTTTTTAGACAGATCCAAATTCAAAGTTCTAAGCTTTCAACAGACCAAAGCATCATTTCCCAAAATAGAAACACTTCCAAAGTAGCTAGGAAAAGATTTAGATTAGAACATATAGAAGAATTCACATCTACAAACTTTTTGTGTTTAGCTCCAATGCTTTCTTAACCCTTTCCACAATGTCTTGGAATGGTGTCACTGTGAAAATATTAACAGGAATTTTTTATGCAGACAACACAATTAATGTTACTTTAAATGCCTGGAAAGTATTGAGAGAATTGGAGTGAATGCTGGATTTCAGCATTATCTACCTTTCAACAATTTCTAAATATATAGAGTCTAGAGATATAATAAATGGTCAAAATATATGGTCACAAGTATGTTCCTGTTTAAACCAAGACCTTACAATGATATGTGGTGCAAAATTTAGCCGCTAATGATAGATTAAGATGCACCTTTAAGATTCCCAATTCATCAATTTTGCGAATTAATCTTTTCCCAATTTGAAGATTTCACGACGCGAAAAATTCCCAATCGTAGGGGTATAGGTACCTTTCCCAATTGGCGAGAAAAAACGCTGTGTTCTGTTCCTCAAACCCCCCCCCCCCCCCCCCTGCTCGTTTGAAAAATCCTATTTTGTGAATAAAACAGGTTTGGGAAAGGAGAACATATGATTATCAGGGTCCCGAATAAATTTGTAATTAGGCAGGAATCATCACTAACTTTTGTTGAATATTCCTTGAAGTTCGCTGGGACATTCTCACGATGAAAAGCATAAAACAAAGGTCTAGTTTATTCCAAAAAAATTTACGCGATTTAACTTACCAGAAACATCGTAGTTCGGCACCTTCCATAACTACGGCATTCTGAACAATTATATTCAACAAGATTGGTTTTGAACAACTCTATTTCCCGTGAAATATGTCGTAAAGTAAAGGATTAACTATGGGATATTCAATAATCGACCCGTCAATCAAATTAAAACAATATCGAAAGTACACGCCCATAATTATGTATCGTGTAATGCTCTATTGCACACAACACTGGTACCCGATTACAATTATCGATTTTTCCGTCGCTTTGCTTATAAATTAATTGTCGTGTCATATGTGTTTGGACTAACTATGGATGGCAATTAAAGGTAATAAACAGTTATACATGGTGTTATTTGTCGTGTCGCGTGCCATGATAATATATTGTCGGTAACGTTCGATAAAGCTGTAACTTCAGCGAGTTGGTGCCATTTGATAATTTTTGGGGCCACTCGATTTTTGTTGGCGCCAGGCATTTTCGCCAAATGAAAAATTCTTGCGCCACTTTTATTTTTTTGTCGCATTTGGCGACAATGGCGATGGGCAGCGCCAACCCTGCTCATGGTTAGAGTTTGAGTTTATTGGGGTTTTACGCCGTTTTCAACTACCAGGGTCATATCGCGGCGGCTGGAGCACCTAACCGTGGGTTCCTGGTATTTCTCGCACCAGTACAACCACAATATCCAAACCGAGCCTCCAGCTGCTCTCTCACATAGATGATTCACACCCATTGGTGAGAGACAAATGACTTTTGTCAAATGTCAGAATGGATACTGGCCGAGCCGGGGTTCGAACTCGAGACCCCTGGATTGACAGACTCCGACGTAACCGACTGAGCTATCCGGGCTCGGCTGCTCATGGTTAGAAACCCAGTTCTGATCCGGATAGGTGGTATATTTGGCGCTTCCCATGTATTCATCCAGGCGGTTCTTAAAACAGTTCATAGACGGTGCCCTTACTACTGCCTCAGGAAGTAAATTCCATTCTGAAACTGCCCTTACAGAGAAAAAGTTTTTCCTGATGTCTTTCTTACAGGTTTTTGTCTTTAGCTTCAAACTGTTGCCTCTGGCGTTCGTGTTTTCAGTCAATTCAAAAAAGTTTTTGTACTCGATACCTTCTTTACCATTTATCAGTTTAAACACTTCTATCAGGTCTCCACGAAAACGACGGTAAGCCAGTGATGGAATTTTTAATATTTCGAGTCTCTCCTTATATGGAAGGTGACGAACAGCGCTCACTAATTTTGTCGCACGTTTTTGCACTCTTTCCCCAAAGAGTCAATGTCTTTCTTGAACCGTGGGTACCAAATAATGTTGCAATATTCCAGGTTTGGTCTAATCAGTGATTTGTACAATTTGCGAAAAGATTTCGGTGTAATACGTAAAAAGGTTCTTCTAACTAAGCCTGTCAATTTGTTTCCTTTGTTAATGCAGTTACTCATATGTTGTCTGAACTTGAATTGAGTGTCAAATACAACTCCAAGATCCCTTACTGATTCACTGTTTGATATGTCCTGACGGTTTCCATGTTCATGTAGGCTGTAAGTATGTTTTTTGTTATGGTGTCCATAATGCTGGGTTGTACACTTATCCACGTTGAACTTTAAAAGCCATGTGTCACTCCATGAACTCAAAGTGTCAATATCGGTTTGTATGTTTTTAGCGTCACAATCGGTGTTAGCAGAGCCATATAATTTTGTGTCATCCGCAAACTGAAGAGTCTGATGGTTCCGTGAATTGCCTCTTCAATATCGTTAATGTAAATTAAAAATAGCGTTGGACCTAAAACGCTTCCCTGGGGTATCCCACTTGTCACACCGGTCCACTCAGATTCACTCTCATTTACCACTACTCTTTGCTTGCGTGCATTTAGGAATGACTCGACCCAGTTGAGTAATTTACCTTCGATACCATATCATTTCATTTTTTCCAGAAGACGAGCATGTGGCACAGTATCGAACGCTTTTCTAAAGTCGAAATAAACACAGTCAAAGTCTTTATCCTCGTCGAGCCATGATGTCCATTGTTCCATTACTTCGAGAAGTTGTAAAGCGCACGACCTTAGTGACATAAAGCCATACTGCGACGCGGAAAATAAACTGTGTTGATTCATGTGTCCTACAATGCGGTTCCTTACAATTTTCTCCATGATTTTACACGGTACGCAAGTCAGACTATATGCCAACTGATTCTATAGACTAGAGCTCTACGGAAGTAAAGTCAATAGCCTGCACTATTGGTGTTCCATTGGGACGATGTTCCGAGTGATGGCGCGAGCTATTGCCAATCGAAGTCGGCCCTAGACTCACTATTTTGTTGGAATTGTTTTTTGCTGAGTTTAAGTGAGTTACTTCCCTTGAATTTGGAAATATCACAAAATTCTTGTTATTGAAGGATTTGGAGCATGTTAGAACTTTCTAAATACTAGTGAATGAATTGATGCGATGAAATCAATGCAGAAAGTCCTTAAACAAGCTTGAAAAAGGGGTTGTCATAGTAATATCTTTTACTGAATCGCTAAAAACTTGACCAGATTTTTATAAGAATTTCCAGTCGTGGTTGTTTTGAATCGCTTTTTCTAAGCATATTTGCAATGAATAAGTTGGATTCTAAGTGCATAGTGTAAGAAATTACTTATACAATATACCTTCATGTGTATTGTGTAAATTGGATCATTCCAAAGTGCATAAATCGATCAATATTTCATAGAAAAACAACGCCAAAATTTACAAAGCTCGCTTTGTTTAAACAACCGGAAGTTGAGAGCACCTGTCAAAATTAGACTAGAAATATAGTCTGGAAAATTTTAAAATTGATTTAATACCTTCTTACAGGCCGCCCCATACGCCACCGGGGGCGGTCGTATATTGGCGTCATCTTCTCCGTCTGTCCGTTCATCCATCCGTCCGTACGTGGGTCCACTTTTCTTGTGAGCACAACTCCTCATCCTAAGTTTATGGCTGGATCTTTTTGAAACTTGGTCAAAGTTATCACCTTAAATTAGCAGTTTTTTTTCTATGTGCATGAAGTAAGAATTTTATGGTTCATTAATTTTTGCTTGAGTTATACACCCTTAAAACTTAGTCGATAGGGCTTATTGAAATTTGCATCCTTATGAACGCAACTCCTGTTAAGTTTCTGACTGGATCTTAATGAAACTTGGGGGATGTTATCACCTTAATTGGTAGATGTGCATGAAGTAAGGATTCTATGGAACATTGACTTTTCACTGGGTTATGCCCCCTTAAAACTTATTGCAGCCTTGTGAACACAACTCCTCCTAACCTAACTTTTTGTCTTGATTTAATTGAAATTTGGTCAATGTCATCACCATAATTTCACTGGTGGTGAACTAGCGACGTTTTTCGCTACAACAAGGTATAGATATTTTGCGTTCAAATGTGAGTTTATAGATTTTTTTCCTAATGACCATGAACTTGTTCTAAAAACAGACCGGGTTTACCGTTTTGTATTGACAAACTGTCGGTGTACTTATAAAATCTCGTAACTATGGCTTCGATAAAGCCGTACAAGTTTACGATATTTTATAACAACACCAACGGAATACATTGTTCGCGAAAAAAAAAGTCCCACGCTTTGGCCGAGTTCACCACCATTGATTTGTAGATGTACATGGATCAATGATTTTATGGTTCATTGATTTTTGCAATAGTTATGCTCCTTGATGCTTAGTCTCTGGGGCTTAATGATATTTCAGCCGTGTGAACACAATTTTTCCAGGCCTTTGACTGGATATTTATAACACCTTCTTGTGAACACAACTTTTTATTTTCGTGAACCACAGCAAAGTTGCGGCGTATATTGCGACTATGACACTCTTGTTAGAATTTATAATGATAAATTAGATCAGGGATGGAGCTGAGCTTTTGTAATGACTACGCACTATGACGAGATCTTAAACGTATTTTTTCAATTTCATTTATTTCTGACGAATAATTAACTGAAAATTTGAAAATATTTGCACCATAACCATTATTTGCGGCGCCGATTTGTACCCACGTAGGTAAACATCAGGTAGATCTAATATCACCGATCATGTTTGTAATGCAGAGCTGAATACCTCAAATTCAATGCTCCCTTCCTTTTCGACCAAATTCATCTTTAATGAATGATTTCAAGTAAAGTTCTAATCACTATCAATTAAGGTAGAAGACCCATAATTGACCTACCACCAAAGAGCCAGCGGCGACCTTGAAAAATGCCAGTAATGCCCATAAACATTTTGTACGGTTTAGAATTTCGAATTCATGCATACTTATGAAAATATTTGACAAAAATGTTCAAAATTACCTCCCTTGCATATGAATATAGAATAAAATGATATCTGTGAATTATTTTCTTCTTGAAGAATAATCTTGAAATCCGGCACGGTGAATCAACTTATGTGAAGTGTATTTACAAGTGTGTGTAATTTGATGCATTTCGTATAGCTAGAAAGTGGTGTTTTTCATTATGGGTCTTCTACCTTAATAATCTATTGATAAATCTATTACACCTAGCAAAGAAAGGAAACAAATATTATCGCTACTATTTGTCTCCAACCCTTTAATAAGACAGACGTGGTTTTCGCGTCTCTGATAATTCTAGAAAAAGGAAACATTGAGACACAAGAAGAAAATGTTGATATCCAACATTTTCTTCTTTTGTCTCAAATATGATTTGAAGTACTGTATTAGGCTTGTAGCCAAGTTGTAGGCCTATAAAACCCTATATTTTGTAACATTCGTTCTGTCGAATGCAGCTCATTTGATTTGAACTGGGGAGTGAGGAAAAAACGACAAAAGACGTTCGTCCAACTCATTTACATATTTTCATCAAACTACATAATTATAAACCTTCCCCGTCTACAAATCTGAAGACTGGTCCAAATCAGAGCAATTGCATACGTCAGTAGATACGCAAAACTTTGCATGTGTTATTCCTTTCCCACACGGAAAAAATGGACTGTTCCAATTTGAAAGACGTTACAGACGACAATTTCAAGTTGATTAAATTTTAAAACTGATTCCATTTTGGTTGGAACACATTATGGAAAATGAAGAAATTGCTTGTTACGAGCATTTACTTCATTTTCCACAATGTTTTCCCAAGCCTTTTCTTGTGAAGGAGTCAAAAAGCGTCAATCTGTGGCAATGGGTTAATGTATCATTTTACCTCATTTAAACATCCATCGTCATCCCTAGTAATTCTTAAACTGTGTTACATTTCCATTCCAAATACAAACATAAGCATTTTGTTTAATGCATATACTTATGGAAATATTTGACTTTTTTTTTCAAAATTACTTCCCTTGCATATGAATATAGAGTAAAATAATATTTGTAAATTATTTTCTTCTGTACATATGTAAGCATAATCTTGAAATCCGGCACGGTGAATCAACTTATGTGAAGTGTATTTACAAATCTGTGTAATTTCATGCATTTCTTATGACTAGAAAGTGGTGCTTTCATTCTCAGTTCGTAAACCTTAATTCCACACAGACGCACAGCTGCTCAAAGGTACCCGTGAGGGTATGAAGCAGTATACGAAGATAAATAATTAGCAAAGGAAAAATAGAAAAAAGGAGAAAAAATGATGGTATATTTATCGATGTACGATATGATTATATGTCTTCATATCTATAGACAACGCACTTCGGCATCCTCGGAAACCCGGCGGTCATAGCTACTCTACAAGTCATGTAGCGTAGCTATGACCGCTGGGTTTCCGAGGATGGCACTTCATGGGCGTAGCCAGGAATTTTGTAATGTTGAAGCCGAATGCATATTGTCGAGTCCATTTGACTTATTTTGACGCACAAAAACAGGGACGCTCTGGAAAATATTCCCACAATGATTTCTACAAAGAGAGACCAGAAATGTAAAATAACATTCATTTGACAATTTTCGTCTGTAACATCTTTGAATTATGGAGGGTCAAACTCTTTGTCGTATGGTAATGGATCTTTAGGGTTCTGTGGGCATCTAGGAGTCTATTTTCACAATTTATCTTGAAAAGACCACTTGGCACATTTGAAAAAAACAATTATGTTGAAGTCCGGGCTTTCGCCTGAATACGCGCATGGCTTACCCACAGCAACCAATTTTATTCAAACATTATCAGGGTGGATAATCACGTGATACAGTATTTTCAGAAAATCTTCAATAATTTTGTAAATACTGGACCGATTTGAATTCGGTTTGAAGCAGAGAATGTGGACAGACGTCACGCATTAGCTGGACGTGGTTGATTTTTTTAAAAATCAACTGATAAAAAAGTTATTGAAGATAAACCAAAATTTTGGTTTATCTTCAATAACTTTTTTATCAGTTGATTTTTCAAAAATCCAACACGTCCAGCTTATTCCTGGCATTTTCCCACATTCTCTGCTTCAACCCGAATTTAAATTGGTCTAGTATTAAAAAAGATATCGAAGATTATCGGAAATTCTGAGTCACGTGATTATACACCGTAATTATTAGGATATTGAGGCTGTGTGTATCTTTTACAGCGTAAATCTAGATACATTGACATTTATTTTCTTCTTATATCTCCCAATGTGCCTCCTATCTTGCTTCATTCAATACGTCGAAATAGATGATGTCCGTGGAAAGAGCAAGCGAGCCCAATTGATTAATACATTACTGCACAGTGACGTCTACTGACTGCCTCATGAGAAATGACTTGGAAAAAACATTGAAGAAAATGAAGAAATTACTTGTGACAAGCAATTTCTTCATTTTTCACAATGTTTTCTAACCCAAAATAGAAATATTTTTAAAATGACACCAACTTGAAATTGTCGCCTGCAACGCCTTTCAAATTGGAACAGTGCAAAATTTGATGTTTGGTACATGTATCAAGCCTAAATATACCTCAAGATAAATGACCTGGCAGAGCAGTCCATGCTAATCGATCGAGATGCTCTGCCAGGTCATTTATCGTGAGGTATACCTGTAGACGCATGTTATCCACAATAAAACATTTTTTTCGTCTGGGAAATGGTTAGAATGGTGAAAAATATCAGATTCGTGTCGTAGAATTGCATAGAATCAGTCGGCATGACGTCATAGCCTCACTTTCATTTTTTCATCGAGGGTACTTCCTCGGTCTTTATCGTTACGGGATACCAACTTTGAGGCAGATTATTTCAAAAATCCATCGTTGAAATTCATAAACAGAACTCTCTCTTTAAAGAATGTGATTCAAACTTTCTAACTACCAACGCATTTTTGATAATCAGGCGTAGTCGTCGAGATATTAATGCTGAAAGTTGGTAATGCTTCAACGAAAAAGACCGAAGCTTTCACCTCCACCGAATGAGTGCAGGTCCGCTGACGACGTTTTTGATTGGCTGAAAGAATTGTGCCGACCGAATCAATAGGTCTAAAACAAAATGAATAAGCCAACACACGTAACGATAGTCTGGTTCCCTGTCGTACTATGTATTTTAGTACGTCAGGCACTCACTAAACATGGCCGCCTCCAGTGGTATCATTTAATTACAAAGATAAAGAGCAAGGTTCTTTAATTTTGTGAGCAGGGAAGGGTCATTAGAAGAGTAGATAGGTTTTGGTATATTTTTAATACTAGCAATAAAAGTTTAACATGACCTCAACGCTAACCCGAAATAATACGGTTTTAAATTATGTACATGAAAACTATATGAAGGCAATTTGGAAGCATATTCTTCAGTAGTCCGATTAGCTCAGTGGTAGAGCGTCTGACTTTGACTCCAGATGTCCAGGGATCGAATCCCACGTTGGGCAAATGTTTTTCGTCTACTTTTTGTTTAAATACATTTTCTCAAACCAAACTATTCTAGAAATCACTAACATGCAATTAAAACATAATTGGTAAAAGTGTTTTTATTACGTCTTTGAAATCTGTAGAACAATTTGGTATGAAAAATGTAAAAAGAAAAGAGATGTGGCTAAAATATGTATCGCTCTTGGGATTGGAACCAGGGACCTCTAGAACTCAAGGCAGACGCTCTAACCACTGATCTAATCGGACTACTGTTGAAAAATGGATTCAAATTGCGTTAATATAGTTTTCATGTACATAATTTAAAACCGTTTTATTCGGGTTAGCGTTGCGGTCATGTAAAACTTTTATTGCTAGAGTTAAAAATATACCGAAACCTATCTACTCTTCTAATGACCCTTCCCTGCTCATAAAAATAAAGAACTTTGTTCTTTACCTTTGGTAAAATATCAGCCCAGTGGGCGCATCCATGAATGATGTGTGCCTGACCCAATAACGCAGTATTAGGGGCAGGTAAGCCAGACTAACGTAACGAAAGCTTAACATTCACAACTGAGAGAGAAAACTTTGAGGGAAAGGGAAAATGTATTTTTAAAATAACATTTTCTTCATTTTTTCCTCGCAGTGTTTCAAAAAAAATGATATTTTGGGATTGCAAAAACAAATAAGTTTTTCAGAAAGTACCATGTAGGCTCTTACAAGACTGCGAAGTCGTGAAAACGGGTTTTGATTAGTAGAATTTCCCGTGTAAAAAAATCCAGTCTATCCTACATTTGGGACAACAACAACTGCGACAAAAACGCAAAAAAAATACAACGATTTTCTGACGTCCACGAAGCCGTAATTTGTGGGTTGTAGCAAAATTGATGCACTTTGAAAGGGTAGATGTCAACTTGTTATAAATCATTTTTGTAACTAGACATTGTTGTAAGTTAATGCATGTTTGTTCTTTCGTCCCCAAGTGGATTCGACCCCTCTCTCTCTCTTTAAATTGGATTAAACGGTTTAAACCTTCCTTAAACACTAAAACAGCAAATTCGTAGGCTAGTACATATCAAAAGAAGTACCAAAGGTAAAAGATGAATAATGTTAATATCATAGAAAAATAATGACGGAATATAATGTTGGAAAAGGAGATATTTCAGATTATCAGCAATTTCTTCTCTTTTTCTCAGTGTTTTCTCAAATCGTTTCTACTAGGGACGTTAAAACTATGTCTTGCTTCAACTTTAAGGTAAGGGTTAAGGTTGTCATCTTTTCATTTGGCCGCATTCCCGAATTATCTACCCATGAATTGAAAAAATGCCCCGCTCAGGCGTATATGCATACCTGGATACATGGATGGAAGCCTTGAAGGGTCAATATAGTGTAAGTAGATATAATCTGTCTTGACTTCTTCTTCGGTATACTGGCCACAATCAACAGGCTGATTATTTTGCTAGGGGGGGTTGTGCAATAGATGAAAGTTAAGAGTAACCCCTCTGATAAGCTGTTTTGGTAAACTTCTCCAACGTGTAAAGTGACCTTGTTCGTCTCAGAGTGCATAACAAGATGGTTTAAATTTCTTAATGTTCCAATTCTCAGCGTCTAACCTTTATTTGAACTGATTGACACTATCGGCAGATATGGTTTCGTCACTTAAATTGTTCCAAAAAGAAACCGATTGGAATGTAAAAGTATTCAGTCTAATGTTGAGTTGACACTTCTTGGTTTTGTTCCACGAAGTTCTTGTTTTAAGATTTCATCAACTTTTAAATGTGGTCTGCAATATTTCTTAATATATATAAGTCACAAGTCTAAAATTTTACTATCTGGTGATGGGTTAATTTCTGCAAATTCTTTCTCTTTTATTTTCAGTTGGAAGCCAACAATAACTAGAGAGAAGGTATCATGGATTTGAATGATAATGACAAGGTCCAAGAAAAGACCACTGAAGACACTGAGAAGAAAATGGAAGAAACAGCAGTTTTCAAAACTCCCAGTTTTGTTATCCCCTCAAAAAACAAGGTGCAGAGTAAAAAGGACTCTGCCTTCAATTTCAAGGCACCCGATTTACTTCCTCCAAAATTGACAAAGCTTTCAAAAGACAAACCTAAGGAAATATCAGAAGAGGGGAAAGACAAACCTGATGAATCTGAGACTAAATCTGTTGATACTGAAGCTGTTAAGGTAAAAACAGAGACAGGTACTGTTAAACAGGAACCTGTGGGGAATAATCCAGTCAAATCAACTAAACAGCCAATCTTATCTCCAGCGGAACAATTAAAGTATGCCCAATCTGCCGTTCCTTACAAAGAACCGCCTTGGAGTAAATTGTGTACAGACAAATTTGCACTGGAAGTCATAAAGAATGGGTCCATAATTGACAAAATAGAAATGGATACAAAAGCGTTTTATGTTATCGGACGTTTACCAAGTTGTGATATTCCGATGGAACACCCGTCCATGTCGAGGTATCATGCTATACTGCAGTATTCTAATGGAAGTGTTGAGGCGTATCCTAAAGGCTGGTTCCTGTATGACCTAGATTCTACACACGGTACCTGGATCAACAAAAATAAAGTACCACCGCTGAAATATCATCCCATACATGTAGATTTCTGCCTGAAATTTGGTGGGAGTACAAGGTTGGTAAACCATTTCCTAAACAAGATAATTATGGTGTTATGTTTCTAAAAGAAAGGGCTTTGGAAAAACATTGAGATAAGAAGAAGCATTTTCTCCTTGCCTCAACACTTTCTGAGGTGTGAAGTATTGTACATGAACAATATCTTTATTGATATATATCCATTTTGTTGTTTACAATATCTTTCAAATTGATCAACTTTCTAAATTCATTCTTTTGAAAGAGTTAAAAGTTAAAACACATAGGCAATTTAGACTGGACTAGAATGTACAAAATGATCTTGTTCTTTATTGCCTCCAAAAGGCTTGGGAAAATGATTAGACAAAAGAAGAATCTTCTCATTTTGTCTCATTTTCTTTGCTAGTCTATATAGTACACAAGCCCCATCAGTATCAACTTCCATTTTGTCCTCTGCAAAAGCATTAGAATTAGACCAGCCTAAAATTTGGCAGTTTTGGAAAAGGGTCAAATTATTTCTCTTATTACAGGCTGTTTATTCTACAAGGTCCTGATGAAGACCGAGAAGAAGAATCGGAGCTATCTGTTAAAGAGATGCAGCAGCAGCGAGAAAAACAGATTAAAGAGGCGGAGCTATTGAAACAGGCGGAGTTAGAGGATGCACAAAGAAAAGCGGAGCTTCTCAAACGGCAGGAAGAAGCCAGGGGCTGCTCATGGGGAATTAACGAGGAAGAGGTGGAAGAAGAGGAAGAAGATTTGGGAGAAAATCCTTTTGCAGTCATGGAAAATGAGGAGCTTTATATTGATGACCCGAAAAAGTCGTTAAATGGTTACTTTGAGAGGGAAGGTCTCGATCCACCGCAGTATGAGTTCATGGAAGCGGGGTTTGGTAAATGGAAATGTTGTGTGGAGCTCCCACTAGATACCCCATCAGGTGAACCAATGGTTGCTGAGATTGTTCAGTCCGGGAAAAAACGTGAGGCTGTCGTAGCTTGCGCTCTTGAAGCTTGTAGAATATTAGACAGACACGGCGTGCTGAGGCAGTCGACACACGAGAGTAAGAAACGTAAACAGAAAAACTGGGAAGAGGATGATTTTTACGACAGTGATGAAGATGTTTATCTGGACAGAACTGGAACTATTGAGAAGAAAAGAGAAATCAGAAAAGGTAAGGTCGGTAAGAGTGACAAGAAGGCTGATACTTATGAGAGTCTAATGGAGAAACACGAAGCTATTGTTAAGGAGATGGGGGATATCGAGAGTAAACTAGAGCATGCTAAAGCACAGGCTGCATCTATTGATAGTGATGATATTGATGCACTGGATGCTTACATGTCTGCGATAAAGTCAGGAATGATGGACACAAGGACTAAAATGAGTCTAAAACGCAGAATGATGGAGTTGAAACAAGAGGAACAAAAAGTGAGGAAACTGATCAATATTGCTAAACCAGCATCTTTACCAGAGTTAATAACTAAACCAGCTGGTTTTAAGTCCGGAAGAGAAGCTGGTTTAGCCAAACCAGCTTCTCTTCCAGACTTAAAGCCAGCTGGTTCACAGAAAACTGCTCTATCTAGTATCACTGGAAGTGTTGGTAAAATGAAGGGAGCTGTAACTGGTAAGCCAACGCGTAAACCAATGGTTGCAGCTAATAATGTGAACACTAACAAGGCTAATGAAGATAAAGAATTTGAAGAAGAAGTAGAAGAGGATGAAGAGAATGAAATGGAAACAGAAAATGAAACAAATAGCAAAGTAATCACAAAAAGCATAGTAAACACAGATGTTAGGAAAAGTGATTCATCTCAAAAAAGTGACAACTTTAATAAAGTGGAAACCAAAACTAAAGTTTCGCAAGCTCAGGACATTCCAAAACCCAAAATGAAGGGACCATCATTGCCTTTGGCTGCAGTTCTTGAAAAACTACAGAGTGAATCAGACAATACTGACGATAACCAAAGTGATTTGAATTCTCAGATAGAAAATACAAAAACTAGGAACGAAAACAGTGGAAAAAGAAAACAGAAATCAAAAGATGAATCGTCAAAGAAAATGAAACAGACTGTTGCCGATCCAGATCTCAATGATCCTGAATATGCTTCATGGATCCCTCCTGAAAATCAAGCTGGGGATGGGAAAACTCACTTAAATGCTAAATTTGGGTATTAAGTTATTAACCCTTTCCCAAACAAGACACGGTTTTGATGTCTCTTATAGGAAAGGCTTTGAAAATATTGAGGCAAAAGAAGAAAATGCTGATAATCAGCATTTTCTCCTTTTGCCTCAATATTTTATGTGCTATATTGTACAGAAATTCCATCTTTTCAACATCCATTATTGTCGTCTGTAACAGCTTTCAAATTGGACTACCCAAAATTTTGGCCGTTTGAGAAAAGGTTAAATTAATTATTAAACCTTTTACAAAATACACAATTTTAGACTGGTCCAATATGAATATGTGGACAAAATTGATAATGATGAAAAGGTTTGTGTATAGTGTTGCACAATAAATATTGTAGCAAAAGAAGAAAATGCTGATTATCAGTATTCTTTTGCTTTTATGTTTTCAAAAGCTTTCTCTTTTTGCATTGTTAGAACTAGGTACTGTCATGGAAAGGGCTGATCGAACAAAATGTGCTATAGCCTACAGTTTGAAATAAATACATTTTTTAAGCGATTATGTTATGTAAATGAAATCATCTTCATACAATGCTTTGTTGAATGTGCATTATACAACTAGTGCATCAGAGAGGTAAAGTTGAAGAGAGGAGGTAAAGTCTAACTTTGTTATTTCAAATCCAAACCCTATGTTGTGAGAAGACAATTTAAGTAATTTATTTGGGTTTGGTGTACAATGACAGATAGTATGCATTTTGAAAAGCCAATACTCCCTCGTATAGCTCTTATATCCTACCACTTTAACCTTTCCCCAAACAAAACCTGGTTTTGACGTTACTAAGAGAAAATGCTTGAGAAAACATTGAGACAAAAGAAGAAATGATGATCATCATTTTCTCCTTTTGTCTCAATATTTTCTATGTTAAATCACATAAAACTCTACATTTCTCTACAAACATCCATATTGTCGTCTGCCATCAGCTTCCAAATTTGACCTTTATTTTCACTGTTTGGGAAAGGGTTAAGTCTGTCCATATACATTCCCTGCAGTATCCAACTTGGTAGAGCACCTATTAACCCTTTCCCAAACAGCAAAATTTCAGGGTGGTCCAAATTCAAAGCTGCTGAAGACGACAAAATGGATGTCGATAAATTTGCAATTTAGTTTAGAAAATATTGAGGCAAGAGGAGATTAGCAGTATTTTCTTCTTTTGTCTTAATGTTTTCACGAACCTTTTCTTTTAGGGACATCAAAATCAGATCTTGTTTGGGAAAGGGTTAAAAGTGGCAGTAAACCCCGTTCAATGATTCAGACTTATTTGGAAGCATAAACTTTTCTCCATTTTAGATCCCACCCTGATATGACCATAACAGTTGAAAACGGCATTAAACACCAATAAATCAAGCCATTTTTAGACCAGTCCAATTTGAAAAATATCACAGACCAAAACTAACAACCCAACATTATACTAAATGAAAGAGGAAACACAGTTGACACTCATTATGGTTTCATTTTAATTTCTAGTCCATTCCCACATATTAATGCTTTTTGACGCCCCACAAGATAAAGGATTTGGAAAGCATTGTGGATAATGAAGGACGTGCCTGCAATTTCATCATTTGCCAAAATGTTTTCTATGCCCAAACAGCCTTAGAAGATACGGAAATGGTATAATTTCGTTTTCTCATGTCAAACTTTTTCTAATAGGTTGGAAGGGATAGCCCCCCCCCCCCAATCACTCACACACCCACACACACCAGCCTGGATCGCCGTATAGGTCAAAATTATTCACGGCCAAGCGGGGTCTGTGGCCAAGGTTTACAACTTGGGGCTAGATATAGAGAAAAAAACGAAGACGTATTTGATACGCCTATGCTCGGTCTAAAAATGTTATTGGTTAGTCTAGCGTTCTTTTTGATGAACTGATTCTACTATTGAAAGTAAAACCCATGTTCCTACAGTGATACATCATCTTATATCCATACATCGGTAATAAATGATGCTTTTCCATACAACATTGTTTTTAGGGGGAATTCATAAGCCTTGAGTGGCCCCTGATTATATCAGTCTTGACCCTTTCCAAAACGACAAAATATTAGATTGTTTCAATTTGAAAGCTGCGACATATGTCAAAATGTATATTCATACATGTATTAATAAAGACACGATTAGTGTACAAAATAACCAAGATAATATTGAAGCAAATGGGGAAAATGCCGATTACCAGCATTTTCTTCTTTTGCATCAATGTTTTCCCGAGCCTTTACTATTAGGGACGTCAAAAATAGGTCTTATTTGGCAAAAGGTTAATTTGATAAACATCGCAATTGTCAAATAGGTCCAGGAATCCTGCAAATTGCACCATTTCGTTTTCTCAAGTATGCCTCTAAAAAGAAAATCTTATGCTGGGAAGGGAGCACCTCCCACGCCATCCAACTCCGCCAACCTAAGTGCCAATTCACATACGATTCCGCGTCCATGTCTCGTCCACATCACGTCCAAAATTTCACTGCATGGTTCCATGTTTTAGACGTGCTCCGACCGTGATGTGGACGCCAAATGGTGTAGGCCTATGTGTCAGTGTTAAAAACACGCGACGCGCCCGTCAGTCATTATTATAGTTGCCGTTTGGGAAAGGATTAAAGAAGATTTGAACGCTGAAAAGAAAGAAAAGAGATTTTCTTTCTTTGCTACATTCTCTATTTGTCTATCTTTAGTGACATTTAGAAGGCCTAACAAGCCTTTCCCAAAACGACAAATATTTGGGCGGTTCCAATTTGAAGTTTTCTGTAAAGGACACAACTGATGCTGATAACGAGAACATTTGCGTTGCCTAACTCAGAAAATATTGAGGTAAAGGAGAAAATGCTGGTCATCAGAATTTTCTCCTTTAAAATTTGTTTCAATCTTTACCAGGTCATTTCTGTTAGGGACGTCAAACATAATCTTGTTTATGAAAGGGTTATTTGGCAATTCATCCAGTAATATAGATCTAAATCCATCCAAATTCGCAATCTCCGAGCAGAGTTGTCGTTCGGTGCTCTCACCACACACGTGAATGTAGGTCTAAATATTGGGATAATGAATGAACCGTGTGCAAGAGAGTGCCAAATTCGATGAAGATTGGTTTGTTGGCTTAGTTAGACTAAGTAAAAAAAATAAAATAAAATGAAATAAGACAAAATAAATAACGGATGAATGAATGACTCCATACAGTACAAATAAGATGGACGGTCAGGCATGCATAGGCCTATCAAATTCGGAAACGCCAATGGTCCATTATGTAGAAGTATTGTGCGCACGAAAGTTTTGTCGTTCAATAAACATATTTGTCACAAGTCATTTTAAGTGCCTATACATGTAGTTAGGTTTTTCAAACGACACAGCGAAACTGTTAATCTCTTTATTTTAATCTCGGGATTAGTGAATTCTTCTTTAATCACTTGAAAATATTGGATTTCGCTCTCATTGACAAAATTTGTGTCTATCTTGTTCTACTTTATCAAAACAATAAGGAAGATGTCAAATCATTCTTATTTTTTCCAGCAAAAATGTAGAAAAGTACTTTAATTAGGATTTTTAATTAAATTAACGTGTTTGAAAACATCCCGGGATTAACACTCCGCCACGTGACGTCAATTACCGGTACTGCGCATGTGCGTTGCCAATATCGACAAGAAACAGGAAGTGGACTTTGTATTGTTAGGAACTTTCGCTCTCGTAAACTCTGCTACAAAATTTGGAAAATTACCGTCAAAGAGAGGAATATCACAAAGACAAAGCCATGTATGATGATCAGGGCTCTGAGGGCCCAAAAGGGACCTTCGAAATTTACAGAGCTGAAGCCGACTCATTGTACAAACAGGGAGAATACAGAAAAGCAATCGAGAGCTACACAACTGTGAGTTTTCGAGTTTTGTTATTCTTTTACTCGTAACTGATTTTGTTAGTCTCTGGTTTGATGGGCGCAAATTCTGAGTCCGAATTCAGTCCAGTTTTATGTGGTTATAATTTGATTTTGAAAAAGACATTTTTTTGTCAAAAACTGTCAAAAAAGCAAAACAAAATGAGCAGCTTCGCTATTACTACGAAATAATTATGGGGGCTGCCGCCCCCTAGTTGCAATAATGTAACCGAAACCTTTTTGAATTTTGATCTGGGTTTCCAATACCAATACCAATCATCAAGTTTGTGGCTACGATATCGCAGCTAGCCGCCCCCACACTTTATTTTATTTAGAAAGTATTTATGGGGGCTGCTGACCCCACACCCCGCTCATTTTCCTTTTAATTGATTAAAAATTACTCTATTTCATCACTTTACCTATTATTGTGCGGTAACACAAATGGTGGCTATTTTGTTTGGGGACCGTTAACTAGAAACTTGCCTTTTTATGCCCAGTAAATCCATTTTCGACTCATTTTGTCTGCAGAGTAAATATTTCTAATGTTCATATGGTCGCTTATTCTATTTCACCATACAGGCACTAGAGTTACAGCAAAATGAGAAGAACTGTTTGGTCGCTCGTTCAAAATGTTACCTACAGCTCGGAGACATGCAGAGTGCCCTGAACGATGCTGAAGCCTCATTACAGGAAGACAAAGACTATCATAAGGTTTGTACAGTAGATTTACATTGATTGAAAAACAAATCTGGAACTTCTTAACCCTTACCCAAACAAAACCTAGTTTAATTGTCTGTTATTTACAAGGCATAGGAAACATTGAGGCAAAAGAAGAAAATGCTGGTGACCAGCATTTTCTCGTTTTGCCTAAATAGTTGCTGTGCTATATTGTTATCAACATTCATTTTGTGGTCTGCAACAGAGCTCTTTGCCATTCGAATGAGGCCACCCTATAGTTTTGCCATTTGGAAAAAAATTAAACAAAAATACCATGAATTTGCAGTTTGTTTTATAATTCTGCATGAACTTATTTTTAACAAAGCTGAAAAAACTTTCTATTTTGAGGACAGCAATATTCAGAATCTACTGCAAATTGTGTTTACACTCTATATGTAATAAGGCTTATATAACTTGATCAATTGATCTAATCTTTTTGACACATTTGTAAAAGGGTTGATGTTCCTGAAACTAGTATTCATGACATATTTATCAGTGTATTTGATGGGCTTTTACAAACTTATTAAGCTACTCAAAAACAACATTTACATGTATATCAATTCAAACAATCAATCTGATTTACAGGGAATCTACCAGAAAGCCCAGGCTCTATATTACCAGGGTGATTTTGAGATGGCCTTGGTTTTCTATCACAGAGGACTCAAGCTGCGACCAGAGCTACAAGAATTCCGCTTGGGTATACAGAAAGCACAAGAAGCCATTGACAATAGCGTGGGGTGTAAGTCGACAGAACTTCTGTTTCCGAATGCCTCCGAGATTCACAAACTTCTTGCTCTCTCCAAGACTTCTTCTAACTCTTGTTCGCTGTTGAGACGGAAGTCTGACTGGTCTCTGTCGAGAATCTTCGGCTCTGCCTATCCTATCTCTTCCTCTAAACCTAACATCTCTGTTACCTCCACCCTGTCTTCTAGCCTCAGATACTCTAAAACTAATGCAGGTAAGGGTCTTCTCTATTCTCTCTCTCTCTTTTATCGACACTTTTCAACAAAAACCTGCTTGTTTAAAGCTGTAGATACAAGGTTTTGGTTGAAAAGTGACATTATGCTCTTCTGTTATTCTTTTTACTACCAATATCTTTTATAATTTTAAGAAACATAGTTTTGGCAAACATTATATGTAAGGAGAAGAAAGCCAGTAACCTTTTCAAGTTGTTAGCTGCAAAAACTTATGATTGATTTAAGAAATTTCAATGTCCGATATTTGCAATTATAAATCAATGCTTTGCAAAACAAAATCCAAAAAGTACATGTTATTGTTTTTGATAAGATGATCTTATTTCAATCTAAGATATTTTATGTTAAAAGTGATTCTTTGTGAACCCAAATATATCTACATCTCCCACAATGTTTTCTAGACAGAAAGACTAAATAAGAAAAAAAATCATTTAATTAAAATTGTGGTCTGCAGCATCCCTGAATTTGGAAAAGCCTAAAATTTTGCCATATGATAATGGAATAAAGAATTCCTTTTTTATGAATTTCAGCCCCAGAAACAGTTAAACTCACAACAGAGGGTGACTTGTCCTATTTTGAGCAGATGATGGATGATGTAAGTGGATTTTAACCTTTTTCTGAACAAGACCTAGGCCTGTATTATCAACGAACGTATGATTATTTTTTGTGTAAATACATGTACTTGTAACAACAAACCTGATTGGCCCAATCTGATTTCTCTTGCAATCAGATGTTTTGTTATTCAGTTTACAAAAAAATGTGGTCGTAATATCGTTGATAATATGGGCCCCTGGTTTTGAGGTTTTTGGTAAAAGAAGTTACAGGAAGCTATGAAAAATATTGATAGAATAGATGTAAATGGTGATAACCGAAATTATCAGCTTTTCACCTCAATGATAAAACATGTATAGAGTATGGCCTTAACCCATTCCCAAACGACATAATTTTGGACTGCTCGAAATTCAAAGATGTTGCAGACGACAATTTCTAGTGAATGAAATGTTGCATCTATTGGTCTTTTTACGTAGAAAACATTGTGGGAAATAAAGAAATTGCTTGTCAATAGCAATTTCTTCATTTTCCACGATGTTTTCCAAAGCTGTTACCTTGTTGGGAGTCGAAAGGAGTCACTGTGTGGTAATGGGTTAATCCATATTTTCTGCTTACTGTACACAGTATTTAGGCATACAAGTCTATTTAGTTTGACTATTTTCATATGAACCATTAACTTGTACCAAGAGAGAAATAACTTTCATGATTGTAATTTAATGTTGTATTGTGCATGCATTTAGATAAGTTTTGTGCAAAGCCAAACAATTTTGTGCAAAGCCAAACAAAGTTCACTTATTCATATCTATAGTTGCCCATCAAATCATACGGAAAATGTATCATAACTATGCCAAGTTCAAATACTCCTTTTTCCTTTACAGAAAAAGATTAAGAGAAAAGGCAAGACTTATGGGCGGCCAGCGGTAACACAACAAACAAAACAACTCGGCACACAACGACAAAATGTAGGCAGTGAAAAAACCATCAAGCAATTGTTAGGAGAATTATATGGTGATAGACAATATTTAGAAAAACTTTTGAAAGAAACAGGTAAATTGTTGTTTAAAACTGTGAATTATCCAGGCAAATAACTCAAATGTCCTCAACTAAAAACATGATAGGGACATATGTACTGTTTTTAGTTGCACTCAGATTTAATTTTGTGCTTAACCATTTACCAAACAATGACACCTTTTGACACCCAACACAATAATGGCTTTGGAAAACATAATGGATAATAAAGAAATTGCTTGAGACAAGCAATTTCTTCATTTCCCACATTTTTTCTACTCAAAAAGACCAAAAAATGTACAATGCCATTTAGTTGAATTTGTCATCTGCAGCATCTTCAGAAACAGACCAGGCTAAAATTTAGCAGTCCGGTAATGGATTAAGTTATTAAAGTAGATCAAACTTGAATCTTGCTTAATATTCCTCTGAGCACATGATACATGTTCATCTATAATACCCAATAGCATAAATACTTATCAAAATGAGCATGCTCAGTCAACTTAGATGGGGTTTACTTTGTAAATTATAAGAAATCTTTGTGGAAAAAGATTACTGATAATTTGCGCATTTTATGCCACAACATCTTAGATTAGAGATTATAATTTTCTATTCTGCCCTGTTTGTCCCTTTTTATCCAAAAACCTTAAACATGGGCCATAACTCTTGAGTCTTAATTTACATGTCATTTGTCAAGGTCCAGAATCAAGGCCACAGTTCTTATCCCTTTCCCAAATCCCAAATGACAAACTTTTAGCATGATCCACTTCAAAAACTGCCACAAATGACAAAATGGATGTTATTTAAGATATGATTTGTGTAAAAAATGGCACAGAAAATATTGAGACAAAAGAAGAAACTGCTGGTTATCAGCAGTTTCTTCTTTTGTTTCAATGTTTTCCCAAGCCATTTCTATTAGGGACGTCAAAACCAGGTCTTGTTTGGGAAAGGGTTAAAATTTGTAACAGGGGTGTTGGAATTCATGAAAGTTTCTATTCAAGTATATTTTACAAATCCCTGACCTCTTTTCTTGGCAGCAAATTACTGCATGACTTGTTCATTATTTTTTGCAGATCCCAACACAGATATGGGTAAAACAATTTCAACTCTAGTCCACGAAGGTTTGTCGTACCTCGATACACGATCAGACTTCTGGCGTCAACAGAAGCCTATGTATGCACGCAGACATGACAGAATCATGCAGCGACGGAAACGAGAGGTCACTTCCAGCAAGTCATTACCAAATGATTACATTATTAGAGAGCTGGAGAGAATTGATCAAGGTAAATTTATTCATTGACCACATATTGTCGCTTTTCAGCAAAAACCTCCTGACTGCAGCTAAAAAACAAGCTGCAGTTATGAGGTTTTTGTTGAAAGGTAACAATATAATTTATAATGAATGTCCTGGGCCATATTTACAACAGTTTACAACAGCCAGGAAAGCTATACATTCCATCTATAATTATCAGAGATCATTTGATTATTTTCCACATTTTATGATGCTGATGACCACCAATTTCTCCTTTTCTCTCAGTATTTTCTTTTTCTGTAACATACACATTTTCCATGTTTGACATCAATTAATTTGTTGTCTGCAACACCTTTCATATTGGACAATCCATTAGGAAAAGGGTTAAGAAAAATATTCTTAATACTCTATTATTATTTTTTTTCAGCCCAAGTTTCAGGGAAGTACCAAGAAGCACTTAAACGATCACAGAAATGTTTGTCGACGGTGCAGAACTTTACGGAAGATGAAGTGCCAAATAAGGTGGAGGTCATCGCAAACTTGCACAGCTGTATCGGAAACGCGTATCTGGAGATGGGTGTCTATGACAAGTCACTGGATAGTCATCAGACGGATCTCACCATGGGCGAAACTCAGTAAGTAAACTGTATTTAGTCCCCCACCAGTAGCTATAGCACGGTGGATAATCATGTGATACAATATTTTTAGAAAATCTTCTATAATTTTGTAAATACTGGACCGATTTGAATTCGGTTTGAAGCAGAGAATGTGGACAGACGTCACGCATTAGATGGACATGGTTGATTTTTGAAAAATCAACTGATAAAAAAAGTTATTGAAGATAAACCAAAATTTTGGTTTATCTTCAAAAATTTTTTATCAGTTGATTTTTTAAAAATCCAACACGCCCAGCTTATTCCTGGTATTTGCCCACCTTCTCTGCTTCAAACCGAATTCAAATTGGTCAAGTATTAAAAAAGATATTGAAGATATCGGAAATTCTGAGTCACATGATTATACACCATGTATAGGTTCAGGGTTGCCACATGCCGTGGAAAAGTCAGGGAAATTGAAATATTTTCAAGGTCAGATAATTGTCTTGGAATTTTGTAAAATGTCAAGGAAATTTGAAAATACATTTAAATGTCAGGGAATTGTCGGGTAATTTTGCAAAAATTAGATGCAGTGGCATACATTTTATAATTTTATGCTTTTGTTTGGATCATATCTCCTAAACCATGAATGCTATCAATTGAAAACTTTGTACAATTATAGATCAAAATGTGGAAAAGTGTCATCCACAATAACAATTTCTCTGCCACACTGATTTCTTTGCTTAACCCTTTCCCAAACAAGACCTGGTTTTGACGTTCCTGATAGAAATAGCTTGGGAAAATATTGAAACATAAGAAGAAACTGCTGATAACCAGCAGTTTCTCCTTTTGTCTCAATATTTTCTATGCCATATTTTACACAAATTTTATAGTTAGTAACATCCATTTTGTCATTTGTAGCAGTTTTTGAAGTGGATCACCCTAAATTGTTGCCGTTTGTGAAAGGGTTAATGATATTTAAAAATGTGTTTAGCATTTATTTTTCTCTCAATGTTTCAGTGACATGTTAGAAGCAGTATCAAGAGGTTTAGACAATATTGGTAGAGTTCATGCAAGAAAAGGAGAATTTGAAAAGGCCATATCAGTGTAAGTAAAGCATATTTTACGGAGCTACAGATAAGAGGGCGTAATGACTTTTCAAAACTTTTCATAAATCAAACCCTATATTGCGGATGCTTATTGAAATAGACGATTCATGAGTACCAAAGACATAGGGTTTGGAATTGAAATAACAAAGTTAAGAATGCCTTTATCACTCTTTTCTATTGCTCTGCATTATCAATGAATTTTGCCAAAAAGTTGAAAGACTCATAATCAGTTGTACACAGTTCTGATAGGAAAATTGCCCAGCCCATAGCAGCACTGTAAAAGTAGGTTCACAAAAGAGAAATTCTAGTGACTTCTTAATATAACTGATGCTGCAAAATTAACCCATTAGCAGATGTCATAATTGCAGACTGAACTGAATTCAAAGGTGTTGCAGACGACAATTTCAAGTGCATAGAATTATAAAAATATAGTGAGAATTGTAGAAATTGTTTTTTCCTTGATGTTTTCCAAAGGTGTTATTGTGTGGGGCATCATCAGGCGTCACAGGCGAACTGAATATCACATTATTTTGTTGGTTTTTCTGATAGATGGGAGAGAAAGTTACCTATGAGCAAGTCACCTCTAGAGAGTACTTGGTTATACCACGAGATCGGTCGCTGTTATCTAGAGACGGGTCAGTACCAAGAAGCTAAAGATTACGGTCTCAAGTCCGAGACCGCAGCGCTGGAAGCTGAAGATCAAATGTGGCAACTACAGGCTTCAGTGCTTGTGGCACAGGCTGAAGGTTAGTGAAGACATAAATCCCATTCCCACAATGTTTTCTACCAAGAAAGGCCTAAATATGTAATACATGTATTTCATTCACCTAAAATTGTTGTATGCAACATCTTTGAACTTGGACCAACCAATTTTTCTGCTTTTTGGCAATGGAACTTTCACAAGTTTGGGAATTTGTACATTAGGCAAAGCATGAAAAGCATTGAGAGAAAAGAAGAAAATGCTAATAATTGTGTTGATGTCCAAACCTGATTTTGTCTGGGAAAAGTTTAACCATTGACAAAGGAAAATTAAAGCTGACCCGAATTTGAAAGCTGCGGGAGACAAAATTATGATGTAAGTAAAAATAAGATTTGAGTATGATAAAGTACAGAAAATGTTGAGGCAAAACAAGAAAACGTTGGTTATCAACATATTCTTCCTTTGGCTCAATAGTTTCTCAAGCTTTTCACTTTAGTGTGTCAGAAAGTGTCATTGTTGAGAAAATGGTAAAAAACTTTTCATAGATGGCAATTATTTAGACCATTCAAATTTGAACAGATTCAGAAGGCAACAGTGAAATTTATCTGTTCCGACAGAATACTTGGTTTTGACATCCCTAATTCCCTATCAGAAACTTGTAAACATTGAGACAAAAGAAGAAAATGCTGATAACCACCCCATATCACATTTGAGATCAACATAGTTCTTGATCAGCCTGTGCATAAACAGTCTGATCAAGATCTATATTGTTCTCTTATACTCAAGTTATAGAATCTTCATTACATATAACGTAAACAACTCCTTTTCTTTTTCTGAATATGAATATGTAGGTATATATTATATAAATATCGCATGCCTCTCAGGGCAATAGTACATATTGTCTACCCGAGACTGGTAATATTGACCGAGGCTTCAGCCGAGGTCAATATTACTGGTTGGAGGGTAGACGATATGTACTATTGCGCTAAGAGGCATGCGATATTCATTTTATTATACCGAAAAAGAAACAACATAAAAACTTTTAATCTACATTTTATCTAACTTTATAAGTCCTTCACCATTAATCAAACAAGAGTGCCATGGTCACAATATACGCCGCCCCAGAGACTAAGTTTTAAGGGGGCATAACTCAGGCAAAAATCAATGAACCATAAAATCCTTCCTTCATGCACATCTACCAATTGAGGTGATAACATTGACCAAGTTTCAAGAAGATCCAGCCAGAAACTTAGGAGGAGTTGCGTTGACAAGAAAAGTGGACGGACGTATGGACGGACGGACAGACGGAGAAGATGACGCCAATATACGTCCGCCTCCGGCGGCGTATAAAAAAATCTAGTTTCAGTAAATTAGCTTGGAATGAAGTGTCGATTCTGATCACCATGTGCAGTTTGCACTGATTGACTAGGAACCATACTTTTTAACATTTTCCAGATGGTCCCTTTTTGCGTAACAAGCCACGTCACTTAAGCGTATTTATGTTAAACTAGCTATGATTCAGCAAATATTGCGTTTTGAAACATTGTGGCGTCACGGTGACGTCATAAAAACCCAGAATTTCTATTTATAGTACACTCAGCGGGTAATATGAAAAAATATTAACCGGTTAATATTATCTGAGCGGTGAATATTACGAAATATTAGGTTTGTAATTATCGAATGATTAGGTCACGTGAGGTATAATAAAACAAAATACTGCATCTCTTTTATTTCAGTTAAAATTGGCGAGTTGAGTGGTGCTGCAGCAACATTTGAGAAGGCCCTGGATCTTGCTAAGTCACAAAGTAGGTATATTTTTGTGAAGCATATTCCTACCATATCGTAGCACTAAATTTGTCCCTTGACAGCCAGAAAAGGCTATCAGCAGTTAAAATTTAACTGCTGATAGCCACTTCTGGCTGTCAAGGGACGTAGTTTTAGACTGTTCTAACATACATTTTTACACTTTCAAGAAAACTGAGTTTGAAATTCTACTTTTAGATAGGACGAATAGCAGATAGAACACTCTGTTACTGGGAATCTTTTAAACCAGACTTCATTTTAACAATCTGTAAGCACAATGAGATATAACACTTCACAACGATTCCAACGGTATGAAAATCTAGATTTTCACAAAAAATCAGTTACACTGGTCTAATATTCAGGCAACAATATTTACCAATTTTAGTATGGTATAAATAAAAAGCTATTTCCAGTGACAAAGTAAATGTTATTAAAGGTAGAAAAATCTATAAATAGGCAGTAAAACATTGAAAGAAAAAGAGCAAATGCAGTTAATAAACTCCATGTATCAGTGGTTGAAATATAAATGAAAACGCAGTTCTATTTATCAGATTTATAAAACATTATTTGATTTAATTTCCAAAGGCAAATGCTATTTTGCTTTGATTTGTAGATGACAAATCCGCCCAGACTGCCATACAAAAAGCCATCGAAGAGATCAACGCTAGAATAATCGCCGGTGAAGACAATATAGAAACGGATAGAACTGATGAAAACAAAAATGAAAGCAACAACAATCAGGAATCAGTGAAACAAGAACAATCAGAGCAACCCGAGATAAAACAAGAACCAGTTAAAGAACCTGTGAAAGAACCAGAGAAAGAGCCAGAAAAGGAACCTGAAAAAGAGCCGGAACCCAAAAAAGAGCCAGAACCCAAAAAGGAGCCGGAACCCAAGAAAGAACCAGAGGTGCAGAAAGATCCTGAACCAGAAGTGGACAAGGCAGATCAAAAAGAGGGTAGGTGACATACGGATACACAGATCCAGACAATTTTCCCACAAGGGGCTTGTGTTTTCCAAAAGGGGCATGACTACATAGGAACATGAAAATATGTAATAAATCAACTTTGATGAGTCTGTTTTACTAATTCAAGAGAGGGCCTGGGCCTTGCGCATGGGTGACAAGCCTTAAACAGACAGCAAAATTTTAGAAGGTCTAAATTCAAAGATGATACAGAATGACAATGTCAAGCGAATAAAATTTTACATTTCTGTATAATTCCCTCTGATAACAGGATAAAATGATTGTAATTTAATTAACCATTTCCCAAATAAGACCAGGTTTTGACATCCCTCATATATGAAAGGCTTGGGAAAATTTTGAGGCAAAAGAAGAAAATGATGATAATCAGCATTTTCTCCTTTTGCCTCAAGTCAACATTTTCTGTGCTTTGTACACAGTATTAATCTTTGTCACCATTTATTATGTTGTCGGTATTAGCTTTTGAATTGGACCACCTTAACAATTTGTTGTTCAGGAAAGCATTAATTATACCCCCCACAACAAAGTTATGGGGGGGGTATACTGGAATCAGGTTGTCCGTCCGTCTGTCCGTCCGTCCGTCCGTCTGTCCGTCTGTCCATCCGTCCGTCCGTGGACATAATCTTGTGTCCTCTTCTCCTCCCACAGTTTTTGACCAATTTTTCTGAAATTTTACCAGGATGTTTCCTATCATATGAAGTTGTGCACCTGCAATTTTCATCTTGATCCAGTGATTATACCCCCCACCTACGAAGTAGAGGGGGGTATATTGGTTTCACCATGTCTGTCTGTCTGTCAGTCCGTCCATCCGTCCATCCGTCCGTCCAGTCGTCCGTCCGTAGACTTTTTTGTTTCCGTGCTCTAACTCAAGAACGGTTTGACCTAGGATCATGAAACTTTACACAGTTGTTGCCCTTGACCCAAGGAGGTGCCCTATCGTTTTTGGGTCACCAAGGTCAAAGGTCAAGGTCACAATCAGACTTTGTTTAAAATCCGTTTCCGTGCTTTAAGTCAAGAACCGGTTGACCTAGGATCATGAAACTTTACACAGTTGTTGCCCTTGACCCAAGGAGGTGCCCTATTGTTTTTGGGTCACCAAGGTCAAAGGTTAAGGTCACAATCAGACTTTGATTAAAATCCGTTTCCGTGCTCTAAGTCAAGAACCGGTTGACCTTGAATCATGAAACTTTACACAGTTGTTGCCCTTGACCCAAGGAGGTGCCCTATTGTTTTTGGGTCACCAAGGTCAAAGGTCAAGGTCACAATCGGACTTTGTTTAAAATCCGTTTCCGTGCTCTAAGTCAAGAAACGGTTGACCTAGGATCATGAAACTTTACACAGCTGTTGCCCTTGACCCAAGGAGGTGCCCTATTGTTTTGGGGTCACCAAGGTCAAAGGTCAAGGTCACAATCGGACTTTGTTTAAAATCCGTTTCCGTGCTCTAAGTCAAGAACCGGTTGACCTAGGATCATGAAACTTTACACAGTTGTTGCCCTTGACCCAAGGAGGTGCCCTATTGTTTTTGGGTCACCAAGGTCAAAGGTCAAGGTCACAATCGGACTTTGTTTAAAATCTGTTTCCGTGCTCTAAGTCAAGAACCGGTTGACCTAGGATCATGAAACTTTACACAGTTGTTGCCCATGACCCAAGGAGGTGCCCTATTGTTTTTGGGTCACCAAGGTCAAAGGTCAAGGTCACAATCGGACTTTGTTTAAAATCGGTTTCCGTGCTCTAAGTCAAGAACCGGTTGACCTAAGATCATGAAACTTTACACAGTTGTTGCCCTTGACCCAAGGAGGTGCCCTATTGTTTTTGGGTCACCAAGGTCAAAGGTCAAGGTCACAATCAGTTTTTGTTAAAAATCCGTTTCCGTGCTCTAAGTCAAGAACCGGTTGACCTACAGCACTTTTTCAGTGACAAGGCGCTAGTGGGGGGTATTTGTCCGCTTTGCGACAGTTCTAGTTAGTTTTAGAGTTATGCCACTTTGAACTTTTTAATGGGGGGGGGGGGGAAGTAGTCAATATTACGGGAAGTAGTCAAAATTTACAATTTCGTTTCTGTGTTCTAACTCAAGAACCGTTTGACCTAGGATCATGAAACTTTACACAGTTGTTGGCCATGACCCAAGGAGGTGCCCTATTGTTTTGGGGTCATCAAGGTCAAAGGTCAAGGTCACAGTTGGACTTTGTTTAAAATCCGTTTCCATAATCCGTCCATCCGTGGACATAATCTTGTGTCCTCTTCTCCTCCCACAGTTTTTGACCAATTTTTCTGAAATTTTACTAGGATGTTTCCTATCATGTGAAGTTGTGCACCTGCAATTTTCATCTTGATCCAGTGATTAGTTTTAGAGTTATGCCACTTTGAACTTTTTAATGGGGGGGGGGGGAAGTAGTCAATATTACGGGAAGTAGTCAAAATTTACAATTTCGTTTCTGTGTTCTAACTCATGAACCGTTTGACCTAGTATCATGAAAATTTACACAGTTGTTGGCCATGACCCAAGGAGGTGCCCTATTGTTTTGGGGTCATCAAGGTCAAAGGTCAAGTTGGACTTTGTTTAAAATCCATTTCCATGCTCTAAGTCAAGAACCTTTTGACCGATAGCACTTTTTCAGTGACAAGGCTTTAGTGGGGGTATATTCGTCCGCTTTGCGACAGTTCTAGTTTAATGTAGCATGTCAAAGTCTGAGATGATTGTAATTTTTTTAATCAATGCATTGAACAAAGAAATGGTTGTTGCAAAAATATGTTGCCATATTTCAGACAATGCCTGGGGTTCTTCGGACAAGAAGGAAGAAGAAAACAAAGCAGAGGAAGAGAAAGAAGATGAAAAAGACAACAAAGAAAGTCAGGCAGAAAACACAGATGACAAAACAGATGATGAAAATAAAGTCAATTCATAACATTTAGATATGAAATAATCAATTAATACACCAAAATTAGAGTCAATTTATAATATATAATCTTTGTTAATCAATTTATACACCCAAAAATTCAATTAATTGTATTGCTGCTTTTCAACAAAAACTCCGTAACTGCAGTTTGTTTTAAGCTGCAGTTATAAGGTTTTTGTTGAGAAATATCGATATGCCAATTATTGATTAGCTGATCCTTAAATTTTATGAATCAATAGGAAATAATAAATATAAACTTGAGGAATTTATCTTATTGGGATAATCATTGTCTGTGATAGCTCAACATTTCTTAAAATTTATTTATTTATTATAAATTTCTTTCAAATGACTGTTTGAAGTAAAAAAGAATCTATTCCTGAATGTTAAGTTTGATGGAAAATTGAGAAAAAAATAGAAAAACATAAACACCTTTGACTTTTTGTGTTTTTTAGTCCCCTACCGATGTTCACACCGGAGGGGACTATAGGTTTGCCCTCCGTCTGTCCGTCCGTCCGTCCATCTGTCCATCCGTCTGTCCGCTCAAATCTGGATCCCGCGATAACTTAATAACTAAGCAAGCGTTTTTGATGAAAGTTGGTATATGACTAGATGGCAATGTGTAGATTATGCACATCATTTTATTTTTGTTTTTCGACTTAAATTGAGGTTGCTATGGTTACAGAAATAGTGAAAATATGGCCAAAAATGGGATCCTGCGATAAGATAATAACTAAGCAAGCTAGTTTGATGAGACTTGGTATATGACTATATGGCAATGTGTAGATTATGCACATCATTTTATTTTTGTTTTTAGACTAAAATTGTTGTTGCTATGGTTACGGAAATAGTGAAAATATGGCAAAAAATATTGGATCCTGCGATAAGTTAATAAGTAAGCAAGCTAATTTGATGAGACTTGGTATATGACTAGATGGCAATGTGTAGATTATGCACATCATTTTATCTTTGTTCTTTGACGAAAAGTGTGGTTGCTATGGTAACGGAAATAGTGAAAATATTGGGCATAACATTTCATATGTTTGACAATTATTTTGATGACTTGTTCATCTTAATCTATTATTGATTACCATATTGAGTCAATGTGAAGCCGGTAGGGGACTTTATGTGTTGCATACAACACCAGATACTTGTTTGATATCCCCTTCTACTCGGTTCTGTCAAGATTTGGTGCAGTGGTAAATCACCGGACTTGTAACACAGATGTCGCAGGTTCAATTTTCTGTCTCTCAAATGAGATTTTACCCGTCACCAAATGACCTTAGCTGTTGAGTGGCAGGTAAAACTCCATTCAATCAATACATTGGTTCTGTCAACCTTTCAACCCTATGACAATTTTCTAGCTTGCTACTTTAAAGACACCTTATCCAATTCTCAAACAGTGACGCCTTATGACACCCTACAAATAAAGGCTTTGGAAAACATTATGATTATGGAAAAAGAAGAAATTGGTTGTAACATGTTATTTCTTTATTTCCCGTAATGTTTTCCACACAATAACACCAAAAATTGTAAAATTCCATGCACTTGATATTATCGTCTGCAACAACTTTGAATTTAGACAATTTTAAAATTTTGTCGTCTGGTAATGGGTTAACCCTTTCCCAAAACATGACCTGGTTTTGAAGTCAATATTTTCTATGCCATATTTTACATAATGTCTATCTTTAATAACATCCATTTTGTCATTTGTGGCAGTTTTTGAAGTGGATCACTCTAAAATTTTGTCATTTTTTAAAGGGATAAGGCAGTCCAATTTGAAAGCTGCTGCAGACGACAAAATAAATGATCACAAAAGGCCAAAATGTTTGTGTTATAGCCAAAAAAATATTGAGGCAAAAGGAGAAACTGCTGGTTATCAGCAGTTTCTTCTTTTGCCTCAATGTTTTCCCAAGCCAATTCTAATAGGGACGTCAAAACCAGGTCTTGTTTGGGAAAGGGTTATGTAACATTGTGTCTGTATTCAGCTTTGTTAGACTTCATCCCGATTTTCTTGGATCCATGATTAGCTCTTCCAACCAAATGGCTAAATACTTATGGTCATCATGTTATGGCAATGGGCTAATTTGCGGGACAATTTGTCACATTTGCAAAGGAAAAACATACTGATGAGCATTTTTAAACATCGAAGAAAGGAAAGTAATGGTAAATTCTGAAATTCAGCATTTTCTTCTTTCTTTCCCATACTTTCTGTGCTATTTCACGCAAAGTTTCCCTTAGAACAAATAGAAATTCCTCTGCTCTTCTTTCAATTTGGCAAGTCTTAAATTTTCTTGTCTATGGAATCTATCAGTCATTAACCCTTTCCCAAATGACAAAAAATTAAGGCAGTCCAATTCAAAAGCTGCTGGAAATGACAAAATAGATGTTGATAAATATTGGATTTGTGTACAAAGTAACACAGACAAGAGGGCCATTGGCCCTGAAGCGCTCACCTGATACTTTTTGTATACCAATTTTCAGGTTGATTGGACAAAATATGTGACCTCTAGGGTGCACACAAAGTTTAACTAAGATTTGACCTCTTGACCTAGAATTGATCAAGACAATCATTCTGTTCGATTTTCAGGTTGATTGGGCAAAAAATGTGGCCTCTAGAGTGCATACAAGGTTTTACAAAGATTTTATCTCATGACCTAGTTTATGACCCCAGATGACATAATTTCTATCTTGTCCGAGAATTGATCAAGACAATCATTCTGATCAATTTTCAGGTTGATTGGGCAAAAAATGTGGCCTCTAGAGTGCACAGAAGGTTTTACAAAGATTTGACCCCCTGACCTAGTTTTTGACCTCAGATGACCCAATTTCGACCTTGTCCAAGATTTCATCAAGACAATCATTCTGAATAAATTTCAGGTTGATTGGACAAAAAATGTGGCCTCTAGAGTGCACACAAGGTTTTTCTAAGATTTGACCCCGTGACCTAGTTTTTGCCCCAAGATGACCCAATTTCAAACTTGTCCCAGATTTCATCACGACAATCATTCTGAGCAAATTTCATGTTGATTGGGCAAAAAATGTGGCCTCTAGAGTGCACACAAGGTTTTTCTAAGATTTGACCCCCATGAACTAATTTTTGACCCCAGATGACCTAATTTCGAACTTGTGCGAGATTTTAACAAAACAATCATTCTGACCAAATTTCAGGTTAATTGGGCAAATAATGTGGCCTCTAGAGTGCACACAAGGTTTTTCTAAGATTTGACCCCGTGACCTAATTTTTGACCCCAGATGACCCAATTTCAAACTTGTCCGAGATTTCATCAAAACAATAATTCTGATCAATTTTCAGGTTGATTGGGCAAAAAATGTGGCCTCTAGAGTGCACACAAGGTTTTTCTAAGATTTGACCCCATGACCTAGTTTTTGACCCCAGATGACCTAATTTCGAACTTGTCCGAGATTTCATCAAGACAATCATTCTGAACAAATTTCAGGTTGATTGGGCAAAAAATGTGGCCTCTAGAGTGCACACAAGGTTTTTAGCTCCACTGGCCTTTCAGGCCAGCGGGCTATTGTCATGGCGGTGTGTCCGTCGTGCGTGCGTCCGTCCGTCCGTCCGTAAACTTTTTCTTTAAAAATCTTCTCCTCAGAAACTACTGGATGGATTTCAACCAAACTTCACAGGAATGATCCTTGGGTGACCCTCTCTCAGATTCCTACAAAGAGTTTGGATTGAACTAGAATAACTTGAGTTATCTGCCCTTGAACATCAGAAAAAGCTGGTTTTGACCTTATTTTTACTCTAAAATCTACAAATATTAACCAATCAAGACAAAACTTGGACAGAATATATATAAGCATGATATCCTGCCTGGGTTTAATTTTCAGCTTGATCGGAATTTTACATCATGAGTTATGTGCCCTTGAATTTGACAAAATTTCCATTTTCGACTTTGTTTTCACTCTAACAACCATAATTGTTAACCAATCAAGATGATATTTGGAGAGAATCTTGTTGACAACAAGATCTTGCTTTTGTGTAATTTTCAGGATGATTGCATTGCTACAAACTGAGTTATGTGCCCTAGAAATTGACAAAATTTCAGTTTTCAAAACTTTTTTCACTTTTGTGGCCAAATAATAGATTAATACTGACAAAATTTGGACAGACCATAAGATCTTGCACAAGTTTAATATTCAGCTTGATTATTGTGGTGTTCAAGACATAAATTATCAAGTCAAAATCATATTTTTAAATCAAAATGTCTTTATTTTCATGACCTGCACAATCGCAACTTCTTGAACTGATTATCATAAAGAAAAACAACTCTTACTGAACTTTAAATTGCTCATATCAAAAGTTACTTCCCTTAGTCTACCACAATTATTAACTCACATATTGAATTATGTGCCTTTGAATTTGGCATAATGACAGTTTTCAACTTTATCGTCACTCTAAAAATCTCCAAAATATTAGTCAATCATTTACCTTCTTTTCGCTTTGACCACATAATTGCTTCTCTTTACTTTGTTTCTGCTCTAAGAATCACAAGAATTTAAAAATATATCAGTTTAAGCATTTAGATGAATTTGTCAATTTTTTTA
This sequence comes from Fragum sueziense, assembly GCA_963680895.1. Taxonomy (NCBI): domain Eukaryota; kingdom Metazoa; phylum Mollusca; class Bivalvia; order Cardiida; family Cardiidae; genus Fragum; species Fragum sueziense. The sequence continues at coordinate 1,835,669 of OY804600.1, read as the reverse complement.
ATAGTAAACTACAAGAAATTCAGGCCTGTGGAGCGACTCAAGACCTTCAGGTCTTTCTAGTTCTAAGATTTGACCCCGTGACCTAGTTTTTGACCCCAGATGACCTAATTTCAAACTTGACCGAGATTTTATAAAAGACAATCATTCTGAGCAAATTTCGTGTTGATTGGGCAAAAAATGTGGCCTCTAGAGTGCACACAAGGTTTTTCTAAGATTTGACCCCGTGACCTAGTTTTTGACCCCAGATGACCCATTTTCGAACTTGTCCTAGATTTCATCAAGACAATCACTCTGAGCAAATTTCAGCTTGATTGGGCAAAAAAAGTGGCCTCTAGAGTGCTCACAAGCCAAAGAATGACGCACGACGGACGCCGGACACAGCGGTATCACAATACCTCACCATGAGCACTATCGTGCTCAGGTGAGCTAAAAATATTGAGGCAAAAGGAGAAACTGCTGGTAATAAGCAGTTTCTTCTTTTGCCTCAATGTTTTCCCAAGCCTTTTCAATTAGGGACATCAAAACAAGGTCTTGTTTGGGAAAGGGTTAAGTCTACAAATAGGTTTGTATTCCATGAGCGGAAAACATTGAAGGAAAAGGACTCGATAATGAACCAGCATTTTCTTCCTTGGTAAGGCAGGCCACGGCCTAAGCGTAGTTGATAGCGCATCTGCAACTCACTCAAGAGGTCCCAGGTTCGATACCCGGCGGCGAATATCTTTTCTGACTAGTATATCACCCACCAATGGTTTGATATCGTTAACCTATGAAGGCGAGCAGCTGGAGGCTCCATTAGGATGTTGTGGTAGTACTGGTATGAGAAACAACAGAATTCCATGGTTAGGTGCTCCAGCCGCGATATGACCATAGTAGAACTTTGAAAAACCCCAATAAACCAATCCTTGGTAAGGAACAACAATAGCTCAATTATCAAAAAACTTTGATACAACTTCAAGTGCATGGAATTTTAGATTTTTTGTTGCTTTTGTTTAGAAAACATTGTGGGAAATGAAGAAATTGCTTGTCACAAGCAATTTCTTCATTTTCCACAATGTTTTCCCAAGCCTTTTCTTGTGAGGGAGTCAAAAGGCGTCACTGTACAGTAATGGGATAAGACATTTTTAAACAAGCCAATGCAAACGATGACAAAGCCAAGTACAAAAATTCATTCAATGGGTTCCTCCAAACATCAAACATGACAAACAAAAGAATATAATTTTTATATTTATTGCAACACCAGTAAAATTAGAAATAACAATGTAAAGTCAAATATAGTAAAACAAGAATAAAACGAAACAAATAATGTAAAGAATGTAAAGTTCCATGAGATATGCAACAAATGGCACTGAAGTGAATATAAAATACCACAGAAATAAAACAAAAATGCTTTGAACAAATTCATTGTAGATATCCAGCTATCCCTCTGGGCTTGGTAAGGGAAATTATTGCACATATTAAAGATTAACAACAGCTAACAACAGCACATATCAATCATGGCAATAATTGACCAAATGCCGGCTGTCAATAAAAATTATCGATAAGCCAATGGACGATCAGACAAGAGGACCATGATGGTCCTAAATCGCTCACCTGTATCAAGATGACAAGAGTGATAATGGCAATTTTGTCAAATTCAAAGGCATGAAACTTATAAGGACTTTCTGTTTGGAAACAATTAAGAAATAATTTTGTTCCAATCGATCCTGTAAGGTTGGGTATGAATTAGCACAATTGTTGAGTTAGTTAATTTTCAACAATTATTTCATGATTTCGCAATATACAACATAGTGCTAATTTTCAAAGCATACTGATCTGTTAGAGATTGATCATTTATGATAGGCTCAATTAACAAGATTTTGTCTGTGATTGATAGAATTTAGTGAAAGATTACCATCTGATAAGCTAAAGCTAATCCCTTATTTGTTAACATAAGATAAACATGGAGCCAGCCTGAGAGCAACAGATAAGGGAAATAGAAAATTGGCCCAATGGTTTATTTTTAAAGAATTTTCTTATGATTTCTCTAAGTCTGATAAGCCCTTCCTCCCTGCCATGCCCACATTTTTTTGACCAATGGAAAAATTTGTGAACACATTTTGAAAAGAGTAACTCAAGGAACATTTCAGTAAAGTCTGGTTCAATTGGGCACAATGGTTGATTTGTAAAGAATTTTCTTATGATTTCTTTAAGTCCGATAAGCCCCATCCAACCTGCCACACCTACATTTTTTGACGAATCAAAAATCTGCGAAAAAGTTTTGAGAAGGGTCACTCAAGGAACCTTCCAGCAAAGTCTGCTTCAATTGGGCACAATGGTTGATTTTTAAAGAATTTTCTTATGATTTCTCTAAGTCTAATAAACCCCTTTTTCCCTGCCACAGTCACAGTTTTTTACAAATGAAAAAAACTATGAACAAATTTTGAAAAGAGAGACTCAAAGAACATTCCTGCAAAGTCTGCTTAAAATTGGCCCATTGGTTGATTTTTAAAGAATTTTCTTATGATTTCTCCAAGTCTGATAAGCCCCTTTCTCCCTGCCAAGGCCACAATTTTTTACAAATAAAAAGATTTGTGGTCAAATTTTGAAAAGAATGACTCAAGGCACATTCCTGCAAGGTCTGGTTCAAATTGGCCCAATGGTTGATTTTTAAAGAATTTTCTTATGATTTCTCTAAGTCTAATAAGCCCCTTTATCCCTGCCACGGCCATGTTTTTTTTTCAAATGTAAAATTTCTGAACAAATTTTGAAAAGAATGACTTAACCCTTTCCAAAACGACCAAATTTTAGGTTGGTCCTTTAAAAAAACTGCTCTAGAAAACAAAATTGATGTTAAAGGGGAAGGGATTTGTGTACTATATAGCACAGAAAATATTGAGACAAAAGGAGAAACTGCTGGTTATCAGCAGTTTCTTCTTTTGTCTCAATGTTTTCCCAAGCATTTTCTATTAGGGACGTCAAAACCAGGTCTTGTTTGGGAAAGGGTTAAGGCACATTCCTGCCAAGTATGGTTCAAATTGGCCCAATGGTTGATTTTTAAAGAATTTTCTTATGATTTCTCCAAGTCTGATAAGCCCCTTTTTCCCTGCCACAGCCACAATTTTTGACAAATGAAAAAATTTGTGAACAAATTTTGACAAGAATGACTCAAGGCACATTCCTGCAAAGTATGGTTCAAATTGGCCCAATGAATGATTTTTAACAAATTTTCTAATGATTTCTCTAAGTCTAATATGCCCCTTTCTCCCTGCCAGGGCCACATTTTTTGACATATATAAAAATTTGTGAACAAATTTTGAAAAGAGTGACTCAAGGAATATTCCTGCCGAGTTTGGTTCAATTGGGCCCAATGGTTGATTTTTAAAGAATTTTCTTATGATTTCTAGTCTGATAAGCCCCTTTCTGCCTGCCACGCCCACATTTTTTGACAAATCAAAAATTCACGAACAAGTTTTGAAAAGTATCACACAAGGAACATTCCTGCCAAGTTTGGTCAAAATTGGTCCAATGGTTCAGGAGGAGAAGATGTTGAAAGAAATTGTGAACGGACGGACGGACGGACAGATGGACGGACGGACGGACGGACGGACGGACAGACGGACGGACGACGGACAAAAAGCGACCACAATAGCTCACCTTGAGCACTTCGTGCTCAGGTGAGCTAAAAAATGCTACACCCAAATTGTTTGTCTTAAGCCGCGTTCCCATTGCAGACCAAATCAACTCGATTGCCTAAATTTCCAGATCAAACTCAATCAAATGTATTTACACAACTCCTTTATTTCTTGTTGATTAATTCCTGATCATATTTGTCGACCATGCTCGATCGTCCCGATCACTCTTGCCGACCAAGCTCGATCAGTACTCGATTGCTTGATCAAGTTGATTTGGTCGGCAATGGGAGCGCGCCTTTAAATTCTTCATTGCATGTGATATTGTATCGATCTATCGAATGACAATCAAAACCATTGTTCGTCCTAGATTCTACATTGGGCGGAGCGGTCTATTGATTGGTGTTTTGTCAGTTGTAGGAAAAGGTGGTATAAAAAAAGATGAATATTACCACAAGATAGGAAAAACCTGCTGAAAAATACTGAAAGAAAAGCATTAGCCCTTTCCCAAACAAGACCTGGTTTTGACATGTCTTAATATAGATGGCTTTGGAAAACATTGAGGCAAAAGAAGAAATTGCTGATAATCAGCAATTTCTCCTTTTGTCTCAATATTTTCCATGCTGTGATGTTCTCATTCCTTTCACCAAATAACACTCATTTTATTGTCTCCTCTAAAACTGGCTAATATTTTGCTGTTCGGGAAAGGGTTAATATTTTTAATAGTATCAACATCTCTTTTCCTTTCAGAGCAGCATTTTCTTTCTATCAAACTCTTCCAAATGACAAAATCTAATGGTGGTCAATTTTGAAAGCTACTGAGGATGACAAATTTGGTTTTGATACAAAAACGCAGAAAACAGAGTAATTTCTTCTTTTTTCTTAATAGTTTCCCATTCCCTTTTCTCTTAGAAACGTCAAAAGCTGGCAAACCGTTCAGTCACTAAATATTAACTTTGTTTAAATTCCATTTTCATGCTCCAACTGAAGTACTTTTTGACCTATAGCACTAGTTAGTGAGGGTATTTGTCCACTTTGTGACGGTTCTAGTTTACATAGCCTTGATATTTAATAGTTTTTAAACAAAGTGCAATTGTGATCTTGACCTTTGACTTACATGACCGAAAACCAATAGGGCGCCTTATTGGGCCAAGGTCAACAACTGTGTAATTTAAGTTTTATGACCTTAGTTTAGAGCACGGAAACGAAAAAGTCTATGGACGGACAGATATGGTTAAACCAATTTACCGCCTCTACTTCATAGGTGGTGGGTATAATTATACATGTGAAATAAGAAAGCAACAGGGCTGCAGATAAGTGGGTGTGAAGATATTCTAACTTTGTTATTTCAATTCCAAACCCTATGTTGTGGGTACTCATTTGGATCGTCTCGACGAGACGATACAAATGAGTACCCACAACATAGAATTTGATCAACAAAAACAAAATTATTGCAGTTTGAGAAGTCATCACCCCCTCTTATCTGAAGCTCTGAAGCAATATAAATAAATACTACTTATGCTTTTAAAGTTATAGCAGACAAGGATTTCAGTTTGTAGATACTGTTTGCAAGAAGGTAAACCCAAACGGCCAAATATTGGGCAAGACTGAAGTCGAAGGAGTTGCAGAGGACAAAACAGTTGATGGAAATGGAAAATGTGTATGTTACAGCTTAGAACATATTGGGGTAAAAGGAGAAATTGCTGATTTTCAGCAATTTCTCCTTTTCTCTCAATGTTTTCCAAAATATTTAAAAAAGCAATGTCAAACCCAGATTTTGTTTTTTCGGAAAGGATCAGGGGTCTGTATTATCAACGATCCTACGAATTTTTTTTACGTGATTACTTGTAACAGCACACCTGATTAGCCCAGTCTGATTTCTCGTGCAATCAGATGTTGTTACACAGTTTACACAAAAACATAGTCATATGATCGTTGATAATACGGGCCCAACAATTCTATCGGAGAGGTCTCAATGCTTTAGAAAACTTCAGTATGTTAACAATGGACAGTTTGAAATCATCCCGTAACATGGCATAGAAAAATTCTGGTGCCGTTTTCTGTATTCTCTGCATTTCCAATAATAAACTCCCATCCATCTCTGGCAAACTGAAATGAGAAATTTATCATCAGCTATGCTCTAGAATGGCATAACTACAGCTTGAATAAGTTGTAGTTACGGCAAATTTTAAAGTAGCAAGCAATATCATTTTCTTTGCTAAAAAAATACAACGTTCATGCTCTTGGTGGTTCCACCATAGCACAGTTGATAGCATATTGGACTCCAAGTCATAAGGTCCTGGGTTCGATACTGTCTGACATTTGGCTCCCACCAATGGTGTGATAACAATGGCGGATCCAGAGGGGGTTTGGGGGGGTTCAAATGACCCCCCCTCTGTAGCATTATTATTTCATTTTCATGCAGAAATTTGGTCATAATTGTGTAACACTAAGAAAATGTACCCCCCCTATTTGTATATTGGAATCCCCCTCACAGAAATCCTCGATCCGCCTCTGGATAATTGTAAACCTATGTCAGCGATCAGATGGAGGCTTGGAAAGGATATTGTAGTATTGATGAGATAAACAACAGAAATTCATGGTTATGTGCTCCAGTTGCCTCTGCCTGACTAGAGCAGTTGAAAGAAGTGTTATATCCAATTTAACCAAAAATGCTCTTGGTATGATTTATCATGTCGCTCGCGACTCATTTGAGACACCCTGAAATTTGGTCCATTTGGAAAGGAATCATAACCCATTCCAAAATACTGAAGCCTTTTGACACTCCTAAAGATAAAGGCTTTGGAAAACATTAAGGAAAATGAATAAATTGCTTGTCACAAGTAATGTCTTCATTTCCCACTGTTTCCATGCAGAAAGACCAAAAAAGATCAATAAATGTAAGAAACTTATTTCACATTGGAACAGTCCAATTTTTTTGCTTTCAAATAATTGGTTTAACCCTTTCCCAAACGACAAAATTTTGGGGGGATCCAATTTGAAAGCCGCTGCAGACGACAAAATGAATGTTGATAAAGATAAGATTTGTGTATGATACAGCTCAGAAAATATTGAGACAAAAGGAGAAACTGCTGGTTATCAGCAGTTTCTTCTTTTGTTTCAATGTTTTCCCAATCCCTTTCTATTAGGGACGTCAAAACCAGGTCTTGTTTGGGAGAGGTTTAAAGTACATGTATTACTTATCGTAGATATCTGCTAGGCCGACCGAAGTCAGCCATTCCTGTATGTTTTGCGTCCCCCAGTTTCTCTCCACCGACAGCCCAGGCATGTCAGATTCTGGAGAAAGCTCATCCTCTGACGGCATAGATATGCGGGACAGTGGCACAGCTTCTCGAGATGTCAGTCTTTTGGTAACCACTGAAAAACAAGAGATGTTCGTAATTTGGTAAAACATATATGCCCCTTTAACCCTTTACCAGACGGCGAAATCTTGGACAATTCCAATTTGAAAAGTGTTGCAGACAACAATTTCAAGTTGATAAAATTTTAAAAATCTCTCCATTTTGGGTTAGAAAACATTGTGGTAAATGAAGAAATTGCTTGTCACAAGCAATTTCTTCATTTTCCACAATGTTTTCCCAAGCCTTTTCTTGTGAGGGAGCCAAAAGGCGTTACTGTACGTAATGGGTTAATAAGGGAAAACATTTGATGTAGCTATCTATCAACTGAAGCAGTCAAATAGTAGTATCTATCAAGTATGAAAATCAACAAAAGGCAATAAACATGATGGACAGAGTTAATCATGAAACTCAGATATTGAGAAAATTATCAATATTTTTGTTAATTCTTGACCAATTTGAATTCAGTTTGAGGCATAGAAGGTGGGAAAATGCCAGGAATTAGCTGGACGAGGTGGATTTCTGAAAGCCAACCTAAATTTGTTATTTGAAATCGAAATCCTATGTTGTGGGTACTCATTTGAATCGTCTCGACGAGACGATTCAAATGAGTACCCACAACATAGGGTTTGATGAACAATAAAGGAAATATTGCATTTTGAAAAGTCTTCACTCCTGCTTATCTGTAGCCCTGGCCAATTTTTGTTTTTGTTTTGGGAAAGGATATATTATTAATCTATTACCCATATCCGGTTCATCAACAGACGGACTGATTCGACCACGATCACTTAACTCCTTCACAAGTTTCGGTAGCTGGTTCTCGACAATCTCCTCGGTGTACATGTCAAAATACAGCCGAGTACCAGCCATTATGCCCAACCACCCATCAGGACAGTAGTCCTGTTGTAATCGTAACGGTACAAAGTCTTTCCGTAGTCGAATTACATACTCTGCCTCTATGAAAATAAATAGGGGAAATAATACATTAAATTAAATAAAAAACAAGAGCTGTCACTGTAAGATGACAATGCCCCCGACACCGCTTTGATTTTAAATTATGGCCAATCTATGTTCAAGGTCAAGGTCATCCAGGGGTCAAGGTCACCAAGGTATGTGCCTACAGAAAGGTAATGTACCAAGGAATGTTGTGGTAAAGTATGAAGCGAATATGTTAAGTAATAAGGAAGTTATGGCCAATGTTAAAGTTTTTGGACAGAATGACAGACAGACAGACAGACAGACGGACAGACGGACAAGTCAAATTTATGATGCCTCCCTATCGGGGGCATAAAAATCTTCTAAATAAATGAAATTTCTCATCACAAACATTTAGACCATTCCAAAACAATCCCTGTTTCTAACCCATTCCCACAGATTAATACTTTTTATATACAGATAAGGGCTACGGAAAACATGTAAAATTATAAGCATTTTCCATAATATTTTCTCCCCAGGAAGACCAAACAAGAGCTGTCCGAAGACAGCGCGCTCGACTTTCTAAGTTGCTTAGTATAAAGGGGGCATAACTCCAAATAGAGTGGTCCCAGGGTCCAGGGCCCTGATAGTAAGGTAGAGGGTGTGATGGTGAATAAGTATTCCAAGTTTGGGTTGAATCCCTTCGATAGTATGGAAATTATTGATGTTTGAAAAAACTTTAACCTTGGTTGCAACGCCAACGCCAACGCCGACGCCGACGCCCGGGTGACAGTATAAGCTCTCATTTTCTTCGAAAAGTCGAGCTAAAAATGTAAAATTTCATGCACTTGAAATTGTCATCACCAATGTTTTAAAATTCAAAAGCTTAGAAATTGGAAGTCTTAAGTTTGCCACTTGGTAAATGATTAATCCATACCAAAACATCATTAGTTTTCAAGAACCTGACCAAGATGGTATGTTCAGTCAAAGAAGTACAGACGACACTCGTTGTGTCGAAGTCATAGGGGCCGTCAAAATACCTCGAAATATCAGGAGTTCGACTCATCCGATTTTGATTATTTTCTATGAAAACGATATTTAACCATTTTTGATGGGCATCATATGTGCCCATGATTGAAATATAGTAGGAAAAGGAAAGAAATTGCTCGACACGAGCAATTTCTATCCCTTTCCTACTAAATTTCAATGTCTGTATTTGTTTCAGAATTCATTTTGATATCTATATGTTGATGGTCGGACATGACTTCACTTCGACTTAAACGGAATTTCGACTTATCCGATGTCGAGATAACGAGTGTCGACTGTAGTTTTTAATGTAGCTGGATTGATCAAAGTACTAAGCAACAAAAGTTTTGGTACCATCAGTCAAGTAAAATCCAAAGGGAATGGTCCAAGTTGTTATAACTTGTTTCAACAGGATGTGGTTGTGAAACACAAATGCCCCTGAAATGGCCAATGTTAATTTTTCAGACAGACAGACGAACAGACACTAGCAAACCAATATGTCCCTGATCTTTCGATACGGGGGCATTAAAAATACATTTTTTCCATAAAAGAAGCCAAGAAGCTTACCCATTCTACAGTTAAGACTTTCTTTATATTTCTGTGACATACAGATAAGTACAACAATAGCTTTCTCTACAGCCAGGGCCATGGCTTCCAGTGTAGACCCCGCTGTAATGTGAACAAAAAACAAAATGTAAACAAGAGCTATGAGAGAAGACTAAAATGTAAAAAGTTAACACAATCATAACACACAACAAAAATGCCAGCCCAGTCCTTCGCGCAGCCAATTCTTATTTTTCTTTGTACAAACTTTGTAGTCCTTGCCCTAAAGACTCTAAAAACTGAGTGTGAATCAAATCCAACTGCCGATTCATGACAAAAAGACATACCTGGTTTATCTCTTTTTGGACCCTCATGGATAACTTGCACTGTGCTTAAATGTACACTCACAAATCTTGTCTTTATCAACACCCATTTTGTCGTCTACAGCAGCTTTTTAATTGGACTGAGCCAAAATAAAAAATTCTGATAAACACTATTTTTCATTGTCTCTAGATATTTTCTACCATATCAAACATACATTAAATACTTTAAGCAATATACATGTACCTGTCATTTAGCTTTTTACCCCTATGAATTTGAATTGGTCTATACCTTGCCTGGAAAAGAATTTGTTTGTGGAGTTAAATTCTTCATTTTATTAACCCTTTCCCAAACAAGTCATAGTTTTGACACCCCTTATAGGAAAGACTTGAGAAAATATTGAGGCAAAAGAAGAAAATGCTGATAAACAGCAGTTTCTCCTTTTGTCTAAATATTTTCTGTACTATCTTATTATATATACACAAAGTCCATCTATAAGAATATCCCTTCTGTTGTCCACAGCAGCTTCCAAATTGTACCACCGTAAAATCTTGCTGCTCTGGAAAGTTTAAAAACAAGAGTGCCTGAAAGGCACTGATATCGCTCACCTGAGTTCTTCCTGTATTTGATTGTGTATGATATAAATTTTGTTGTGAACAAATATATAAGTTGTATCAAATTACTGTTAATAAAGTTTCATAATTTCCAATGAATGCAATGAAGTCACATTAGTATTCAATCATATTGCATGTAGTGACATCTTAAATATTGAATATCATGTGCTGTTCCAGTTTGATTTTTATAACCAAGATTTAACTTTTACAATTAAATTTTGAAACATCAGAATGATACATTACAAGCATTAATATGCTTAATATTTTAAGCCCCTCCTTGCCTCATCAACATTTATTAACCTGTCAAAAATTTACAACAAAGTGTTTGAAAAGAGTAACTCAATGAGCATTTTGCTATACTTGGTTTAAATTGGCCCCATAAGTGATTTTTGAAGAATTTCTGTACGACTTTTTTAAGTCTGATAAGCCCTACCCTGCCACACTCATTTTTTTAACAAATCAAAAATTCACAAACAATATTATTGTTACAAAGAGTCACTCAAGCAACATCCCTGGTACAAATTGGCCCAACAGTTGATTTTTCTTATCATTTCTCCTAGTCGAATAAGTCCCACCCTGCCATGTCCACATTTTTTACGAATCAGAAATTTGTAATAAAAATAAAAAGGGGTACTTAAGGAACATTCCTGAATAATTTGGTATAATTTGGTCCAACAGTTAAGGAGAAGAAAATTTTCAAAGAATTGTTTAATGATTTCTCCAAGTCTGATAAGCCCCGCCCTGCCATGCCTACATTTTTTGACAAATAAAAAAATTCATGAACACACATTGAAAACAGTCACTCAAGAAACAGATCTGCCAAGTTTACTTCAAATTTGACCAATTGTTGATTTGTAAAGATTTTTTTCATGATTTCTCTAAGTCTGATAAGCCCCGCCCTGCCTGCCCACATTTTTTGACGAATCAAAAATTTGAAAACAAGTTTTGCAAAGGGTCACCAAAGGAACATTTCTGCCAAGTTTGGTAAAAGTTGATTCATTGGTTAAGGAACAGAAGATTTTTGAAGAATTATGTAACAATTTCTCTAAGTCTGATAAGCCCCGCCCTGCCATGCCCTCAATTTTTGACGAATCAAAAATTTCTCGACACACAGTGAAGACAGTCACTCAAGAAACATTCCAGCCAATATTGGTACAAATTGGATAAACATTTGATTTTTAAAGAATTATTTAACAATTTCTCAAATTCTGATAAGCCCCGCTCTGCCACGCCCACATTTTTCGACGATTCAAAAATTTGAAAACAAGTTTTGAAAAGGGTCACCCAAGGAACATTTCTGCCAACTTTGGTAAAAATTGACATGATGGTTAAGGAGAAGAAGATTTTTGAAGAATTATTTAATAATTTCTCAAAGTCTGATAAGCCCCGCCCTGCCATGCCCACATTTTTTGACGAATCAAAAATTTGAAAACAAGTTTTGAAAAGGGTCACCAAAGGAACATCTCTGCCAATTTTGGTAAAACTCGACTCAATGGTTAAGGAGAAGAAGATTTTTGAAGAATTATTTAACAATTTCTCTAAGTCTGATAAGCTCCGCCCTGTCACGCCCACTTTTTTGATGAATCAAAAATTTGAAAACAAGTTTTGAAAAAGGTCACCCAAGAAACATTTCTACCCAGTTTGATAAAAATTGACACAATGGTTAGGGAGAAGAAGATTTTTGAAGAATTATTTAACAATTTCTCCAAAGTCTGATAAGCCCCGCCCTGCCACGCCCACATTTTTTGACGAATCAAAAATTTGAAAACAAGCTTTGAAAAGGGTCACCAAAGGAACATTTCTGCTAACTTTGGTAGAAATTGACTCAATGGTTAAGGAGGAAAAGATTTTTGAAGAATTATTTAACAATTTCTCTAAGTCTGATAAGCCCCGCCCTGCCACGCCCACATTTTTTGACGAATCAAAAATTTGAAAACAACTTTTGAAAAGGGTCACCCAAGGAACATTTCCGCCAACTTTGGTAGAAATTGACTCAATGGTTAAGGAGAAGAAGATTTTTGAAGAATTATTTAACAATTTCTCTAAGTCTGATAAGCCCCGCCCTGCCACGCCCACATTTTTTGACGAATCAAAAATCTGAAAACAAGTTTTGAAAAGGGTCACCCAGGGAACATGCCTGCCAAGTTTGGTTAGGATTGGCCCAGTGGTTAAGGAGGAGAAGATGTTTAAAGAAATTGTTGACGACTTCCGACTTCCGACGCACGACGCACGCCGGACACAGGGTGATCACAAAAGCTCACCTTGAGCATGTTGCTCAGGTGAGCTAAAAAGTATACAGGAGTACCTACTCATGTGTTCCACGTCCATCCACACTTTATACCCAGCATGCTTCAGTCTGTCTTTAAGCTTTATCATGATTGGCTGAGAGTCCCACTGGTAACTAATCATAATGTGGGGACGGTTCGCGTCTCTTTCTGTAATAGCAAAGTATCCACAATATAGGGTTTGATCTAAAATAAATCATACTTTTTACCGCTGCTTTGCAACAAAACCTCGTAACTGCAGCTTAAAACAAGATTGGTTGAGAGTGACACTGGTAACTGATCATAATGTGGGGACGGTTTGCATCTCTCTCTGTAATAGGAGTCATGTAAGATACCAATGAGTACCAACAATATAGGGTTTGATCTCAATTCAATCCTGGTTGAAATGCCCCTGTTAACCCTTTCCCAAATGGCAAAATTTAAGGGTGACCCACTTCAAAAACTGACACAAATGACAAAATGGATGTTATTAAAGATAGGGTTTGTGTAAAATATTGCAAAGAAAATATTGAGACAAAAGGAGAAACTGCTGGTTATCAGCAGTTTCTTCTTTTGTTTCAATGTTTTCCGAGGCCTTTTCTATTAGGGACGTCAAAACCAGATCTTGTTTGGGAAAGGGTTAACTGATCATAATTCGGGGCTGGTTGGCGGCTTTCTCTGTAAAAGGACATGTAAGTCTTGTAGTCCCCTGGATGTGGGACCCATAAATGCAAAGTAGCCAGTCTTATTTGTCGCATGACAATATTTTCACATCCTATTGTCTTTAATGCCACGAGATATGTGAGGATGGTTTCCTCGAAATATTACATTTAAGCCTTTCCAAAACAAGACCTGGTTTTGACGTCCCTAATAGAAAAGGTTTGGGAAAACATTGAAACAAAAGAAGAAACTGCTGATAACCAGCAGTATCACTTTTAGTCTCGATATTTTCTTTGCAATGTTTTACACAAATCCTATCTTTAATAACATCCATTTTGTCATTGGTGGCAGTTTTTGAAATGGATCACCCTAAAATGTTGCAATTTGGGAAAGGGTTAACATGATCATTCAATTCATTTGTTTCGAAGTAGAAATTTCGTAGGTCACATGACTAGTCTTACATACCCTATTCTATAGCACATTATAATATGTTATTAGATCATAGCAGAGCAATGGATGAGGAGGCAAAGACATTCTATTTGGTATTGAAATTCCAAACCCTATGTTGTGGGTACACATTGGAATTGCCTTGATAAGTTGGTTCCAATAAGTACCCACAATATAGGGTTTGATCTGAAATAAATCATGGTTAAAATCCCACTGATAACTGATCATAATGTGGAACTGGTTCGGGTCCTTCTCTAATAGGACATGTAAGTCTGGTAGTCTCCGGGACATAGGATCCAGAGGCCTGTATCATCAATGTCATACAATTATTTTTTGCGTAATTATATGTACTTGTAACAACAAACCTGATTTATCATGCAATCAGATATCTTCTTACACAAAAACATGATCGTAACATTGTTGATAATACAGGCCCCAGATTTACAAAGTACCCAGTCCAGAAAGTTTGCACCTTCTGTTGTCATTAAATTTACTTGCACGAGATACGAGAGGATCATTTCAGTTTGCTGCCTCGAAATACTTTATTTCACATTACATATATGTATATGCACAACATATGTATCATTTCGTTTCACTGCTTCAAAATGCTGCATTTCACATGATCATACCATTTGTTTTCAAAGTAATCTCAAGGTCCCTTGCTACATTGTACACAAACGCTATTTTAATAATTATCAATTTCAACTTTCAAAATAGACCATCAATAACCCTCTCCCAAACAGCAAAATTTTAGGAAGCACCAATTTGAAAACTGCTGCAGACAACAAAACAGATGTTGATAAAGATAGGATTTGTGTAAAATATGGCATAGAAAATATTGAGACAAAAGGAGAAACTGCTGGTTATCAGCAGTTTCTTCTTTTGTTTCAATGTTTTCCAAAGCCCATTCTCTTAGGGACGTCAAAACCAGGTCTTGTTTGGGAAGGTTTATTTCATTAGGGTTTTACGCCGTTTTCAACTACTAAGGTCATATTGCGGCTGGAGCTCCTTACCATAGATTCCTGTCGTTTCGCATACCAGTACTACCACAAGACCCCTTACCGAGCCTCCAGCTGCTCCCCCACATAGGTTCACAATATCAAACCATTAATGGTTGACATTTTTGTCAGTAAGGGTATTTGCTGCGGCCAGGTCTTGTTTGGGAAGGGGTTAATTAACCCGTTACAACATAGTGACGCCTATTGACTCTCTATAACAAAACGGCTTTGGAAAACATTGTGGAAAATGAAGAAATTGCTTGTGAAAAGCAATTTCTTCATTTCTCACATTGTTTTTTATCCCAAAAGTCACAAATTTCAAAATTTGATCACATTGAAAATGTCGTCTGAAACTTCTTTCAATTTGGACCACCTTACTATTTTGTTGTTTTGTAATGGGTTAACTAAGATATCTTGGGAAAAGAAAATTGTCCCACCTGCTGAAGACGAGAATATCTTGTCGTTGCTGATGTCACTTTTTGACACATAATCCAATTCCCAGAATGTTCTCCTAGCTGTGTGACAAATTTCCTTATCCTCACACTGCCGTAATTCATATAATTCTGAAACAACCAATAAAATATCACTGCTTTTCCACAAAAACCTTGTAACTGCAGCTTAAAACAAGCTGCAGTTACAAGGTTTTGTTAAAATGCAATATTATGTTAAGAACTAGCAATCGCCTGGAAATGTCATAGTGTCACATTTTGATGTAGTCTCTAGCTCCCAGAATGTTCCCCTAGCTGCATGACAAATTTCCTTATCCCCGCACTGCCGTAATTCATACAATTCTGGAACCCAATGAATAACATAGAGCAAGAATTAACAATTTGATGGAGAAGGGAATGTAGTTGCTGATGTCACTTTTTGACACATTATCCAATTCCCAGAATGTTCCCCTAGCTGAATGACAAATTTCCTTATCCCCACACTGCCGTAACTCATATAATTCTGAAACAAAGAATAGTATAGAGCGAGAATGAACAAACTTAAAGAAAAGGGAATGTATAGCTGATGTCATTTTTTGACACATTATCCAGTTCCCAGAATGTTCCCCTAGCTGCATGACAAATTTCCTTATCCTCACTTTCGTAACTCATATAGTTCTGAAACAGGATAGATAAAATGTATATAGATCTATAGTAAATAATAAATCATTCATGATAGCTATCAGATAACAAAGTTTTTACATGGTTGAAAACAAATGGGAAACCACCGAGATAAAATAAACTTTTCTCCTATTGTCTCAATATCTTCTCATTGTACGGGGAAAGGTTAGCCAAAAATATTTTTAAAACCTTTTCAATTATCAAACTTTTTGTTATGGGTATTCTTTAAAATAACCTTGAATTGTTTCAAAGAACATTTTAATCTATTTTGCAGGTTTACCTTTTTTTAACAAATTGGTACTGCTTATCGAAAGAAATCCCCAACACTTACTTCCCATCATTCCTGGCATATCCCTCATCCTTCGTTTGTTGTAATGATGAAATGCGAGGCTCCATAACGTCGTTATTGTCACCTTCTTTTCCTCCGGAAAACCGTCTTCAAATAGCAAGACTTTTGAAAACATTGTGGAAAATAAAGAAATTGCTTGTGACAAGCAATTTCTTCATTTCCCACAATGTTTTCTGCCCAGAAAGACCAAAAATTGTAAAAATTTATTTCCTCAAAATTGTCAATTCCTTCATTTACCACAATTTTTCCTAATCTCTTTTCTAGAAAACATTGTGGAAAATGAAGCAAGCAATTTCTTCATTTCCCACAATGTTTTCTGCCCAGGAAGACCAAAAATTGTAAAATTTAATTTCCTCAAAATTGTCAATTCCTTCATTTACCACAATTTTTCCTAATCTCTTTTCTAGAAAACATTGTGGAAAATGAAGAAATTGCTTGAGACAAACAATTTCTTCATTTCCAACAATGTTTTCTACCCAGAAAGACCAAAAAAATGCAAAAATTTCATTTACTTGAAATTGTCACTTTTTTCATTTTCTTTTGGGATATCAAAAAACGTCATTTTCTGGTAATGTGTAAAGGAATCCACAACACTTACTTCCCATGAGTCCTGGCATATCCCTCATCCTTCGTTTGTTGTAATGATGAAATGCGAGGCTCCATAACGTCATTATTGTCACCTTCTTTTCCTCCGGAAATCCGTCTTCAAATAGCAATGCTTTGGAAAACATCGTGGGAAATGAAGAAATCGCTTGTGACAAGCAATTTCTTCATTTCCTACAATATTTTCTGGCCAGAGAGACCAAAAATTGTAAAGTTTCATTTCCTCAAAATTGTCAATTCCGTCATTTACCATCATTTTTCCTAATCTCTTTTCTAGAAAACGTTGTGGAAAATGAAGAAATTGCTTGAGACAAACAATTTCTTTATTTCCAAAAATGTTTTCTACTCAGAAAGACCAAAAAATGCAAAAAATTCATTCACTTGAAATTGTCACTTTTTTCATTTTCTTTTGGGATATCAAAAAACGTCATCCTCTGGTAATGTGTAAAGGAATCCACAACACTTACTTCCCATCATTCCTGGCATATCCCTCATCCTTCGTTTGTTGTAATGATGAAATGCGAGGCTCCATAACGTCGTTATTGTCACCTTCTTTTCCTCCGGAAAACCGTCTTCAAATAGCAAGGTTTCATACAGTGGCAAGGCTCCATTTTTCACAATTCTTATCTTATTTTCTTCATTAATGGATAGATTATTGATCCCTTTTAAAATTTCCAACACGCTCATTCCATATTTCTTTGACCGATGGTTGTCGGATTTCATTGCATCTGACAAAACTTCAAAGATGAAAATAAAAATGTCATCTTCAGAATTTATTATTTCATTTTCTGCTTCGCTTAGAATGTATGATAATACTATCAAAGTCTTCAGTCGAATCATGGCTATTTGACTTGGCAGGAATGTTCGAAGAATGTCGACTAAACCCTTATTTCTAAAAGACCACTTGCTGTTATGCACATGTCTACAAACATTATGCAGTATTCCTAGAATGGCTTTAACCGTAAACAGTAACATATCCCTTTCTTCGTAATTCAAGGCAGAAATATTCCACAGATCTGAAACTAGGAACATGAACGTCCTGGACTCGAGCACATACTGACAAAAATTCACATCTTTATCACAAACAAACCAGCTTATAGTTAAGAATTTCTTTATAACTGGCCAAGCTGTTGAGATTATATCCGCCTGATTTTGTAAAGAAGTAAAACTGTTGATATCATTAAACTGTAAGTAATTGTCAAACTTATTAAGGAAACCGCCGGAGATCAGAACGTACATCACACTTTGATTTTCTTCAACTGTCTTCTCCTGCTTAATAAATGCATACAAGTCACCCAATGTTTCATTATACAGGTGCATATCACTTTGTAGCTTGTTCATCAACATGGTCGCCTTATCTGCGCAGGAAATTTGGTTCAGTTCAGAACCGGGTAATTTCAAGGAATCTTGTTGTTGAGAGATTTCTTTTGTGTTCCTCATTTTGTCAGAATCTTCATAATTTTGATAGTCAGGTGGGTCATAAAGCTAGAAAAATAAAAGATCTTTTTAACTCTTTCCACAACAGCAGAATTTTAGGATACTCCAATTTGAAAGCCCCTGTAGACAACAAATTGGGTGTAGATGAAGGAAAGATTTGTGTATGATAAACACAGAAAAATATTGAGACAAAAAGAGAAAATGCTGTTTATCAGCATTTTCTTCTTTTGCCTCAATGTTTTCCCAAGCCTTTTCCATTAAACCTCAAAACCAGGCCTTGATTGGACAGGGGTTAAATTTTGTTCACTAAACTGGTAACCTCATCGACGTAGGAGTTGGTGATTTTATTAAGTCCTGCACTGGGTGATTTAAAGGAATTTTGTTTGTTGAGGGCTTTCTTTCATGTTTCTTATCTTGTCAGAGTTGTTTAACACGGGTACCGTTTAACGAAACATTCAACTTCACATTTATATTTCAGCAGCTGGTGTACGAAGAGTAAATTAGATTAACCAAATACCTGGTGGCAAACTTTTAATCTGGTCCAAATTCAAAGCTGTTGCAGATCAACATTTCAAGCAAATGAAAATGTACATTTTTTTTGTCATTGTAGGTAGGAAATATTGTGGGAAATGTAGAAATTGCTTGTCGCATACAATTTCTTCATATTTAACAATTTCATAGCCTTTATTTTTTGCGGCATCAAAAAATGTCATTACATGGGAATGGATAATAGTCAAATACCTTGAAATCTTTTTCTCCAACAAATTTTCTTTCACAATTCCTGTCTTTTTCACTAAATATCTTGACTTTTTTATCATCAGGTGACCCGAGTCCATGGTTAGAGTTTAAATCTGCTAGCCTGTTTGGTGATACCAGTAGTTTTTTTCCCTCTTTTTTCTGATGTATTGAACCATTTCTGTTGCCCATTGGTTAGTAACAAATCTTCAACATCAAGACTGAACCTGTAAAAATAAATAAGATGTGTTTGTGAAACACTAATGCCACTGAAATTGCCAGTGTTAAGTTTTCGGACAGACAGTCAGACTGACAGACAGACATTTAAGTAAAACAATAAGCCTCTGTTCAAACGAACCCCCCTCTTTAGCCTGATTTTTTAATTTTCATGCAGAAATTCAGTCAAAATCATGTTATGCTGAGAAAACAAACCCCCTTTTTTGTATATTCAACCCCCCCCCCCCCCCCTAGAGCCTCACAGAAATCCTAGATCGACAGCATCAGCAGTACAGTATATTTAGGCTTGTGCCGTGTGGTGTCTGTACTGTAGTCGAGAGGTAGAGTGTCGACCTTGCTAATAAGAGGTTTCGAGTTCAATCCTGGTAGTGGAGGTTGTTCTTGGCTTCTCATTGGCCCACACATTCGGCGCGAGTTCTGGTGGATTGCCAGGAAGCTCAATCGGGAGGGACAAAAGTAAGTTGAAGAAATTTGCTTCCCAATAGATGTAAAATAAATGCGTTGAAAGGAATGTCTGAAGAA
This sequence comes from Fragum sueziense, assembly GCA_963680895.1. Lineage (NCBI taxonomy): Eukaryota > Metazoa > Mollusca > Bivalvia > Cardiida > Cardiidae > Fragum > Fragum sueziense. The sequence continues at coordinate 1,815,922 of OY804600.1, read as the reverse complement.
AAAACCACCAACCTAAATTGACACTTTCTGACACTCCTAAAAGGGAAATTTAGTTTGAAAAATCATTTTTAATTTAGACTTTAGTTTACAAACATTAATTTTTGCTTTTAAACATGTTAAAGTGTGGAGTAATCCGAGTCTTCTCTGATGTAAATACGCTCTTTGATATTTTGATTTTTCGCTATTTACATCAGAGAGTGTTGCTCTTTGAAAAAATCAAGAAGTTCTCAACAAATTGTTGCGCATCGTTCACCGTCCGATCTTAAACGCTATCGTTAAAACCCCTGATGATATCGATCAATGAACCATTTATTGTCATACATGTTGAAAAATTTACGACCAAAAAGTATTTCTAAAAGGTTTATAGGCAATGTTTTGCAACAACCCTCACCTGAGCAGCCTTTGTTTACCTTGACCTTCCATTCAAAACCAAAGGTTATACTCTTCCAGCAGGTGATTTGAAATGAAATTTTTGGTCAGGTATGACAAAAAAATGATTTATTGATCTATACCCTACAGTGTTTTACCGAGTGATTCAGTATGATACACAAAATCAAAGCTTCACTACTTCTTGTAATGTTACCGAACTTTCCGCTGTTTTCAAAGAGCAACGCTCTCTGATGTAAATAGCGAAAAATCAAAATATCAAAGAGCGTATTTACATCAGAGAAGACTCGGATTAAGTGTGGAGTAGCCACACTATCAAACAACTTGCTTTTCTTGACAATAATTGGGTACATGAAAAATGCGTAATGAGTCTTTAACAACGCGAGAAAATTGTCTTTGTCCTTGATAAATCATAATGCTAGTGTCACACTGTGCCGAAGTTGATATCCGATGGCAACACGAATATGAAATTTGTAATTTCGCACGAAGATGGTCCCGAACTTGGTAAAAATTCAATCGAAAGACGAAGCAAACACGGTGCCAAAAGATGGTCATGCGATGGCTCCCGAACCGGCTTCACGATGGCTACGCGACGTCGCATGGAATTCGTGTTCACAGTACGATGCATTTAGGAGAGCTCACGAAGGCAACACTTGATCATCCCGTTGGTGTATCTAAAAATTTGATATATGGTTTTTTTTCTTCCTCTTTTTCAAATACATACAATCAAATATTTAAAATGTCTTAAAATGCGACAAAATCAACATTTCTTTGACTTGATTTGTAATTGGGGTGTTATATGCTGTATCATCAAAATACATGTATAGGATTAGCATATTATGTTGGTGTGGTTTGGTTAACAATATATATTGCACAGTCAGCCTGTCAGGTCTCTATATAGGTGTTTAGTAAACATATTAATTTCCTTTTCTTATCAGCAGCACCAAATCGCTTTCAGATAGCAAATGTGTAACATTTTTAAGTTATTGCAAAAACATAATAATCAAATACATGTGTAATAAAACAAATTAAGAGCGGTCGGAAGTCATCAAAGCGCGACTATTAAGTGCTGGAACATGTAGTGAAACATTCAAAGTCCGAAAATACATGGAAATACACAAAGTATTAAATATCAGGGTAATGAATCTTTGTCTATAGGCTGATATTATGGCCTCAGAAGCATGTGCAAAGTTTGATAGTAGTAGCTATATAGCAGAAGAAATATTTCACAGATTTATCATGAACATTTCATGTAAAAACTAAACCAAGAATTTTTAAGTCCGAAAAGGGTAAAAATTCATTTAAATAAAATTTCAGAGTAGCGGATCTTTGCATAGAGGCTGCTATAATGGTGTCAGAATCACATGCAAAGTCTGTAAGCAATTGCTGTTATAGAAAAGATATATGGAAGTTGCACGTAAAAACTTTACCAAATCACATGTTAGAGTAATGAATCTTTGCCGAGATTGATGTTATGGTAACAGAAGCATGTGTTTCACAAAGCTTCACCATGCCAAGTTTCAGAGCATTATCAATAGTTGAAACAGAGATATTAAAAGTCATACACAAAAACTTACTACAAACCAAAACCATTGCGCCGACGCCCGGGTGTCAAGAAAAACCCTTCCCTATTTTACAAATTGTCGCGCTATAATTGTCTTTTCATCGCGTTTTTTATTGTTGTTGTAATCATTTGGAACGATAGATGGCGAAAATGTTTAGGACACTCTTGCATGGGTACGGGTTTTGTAATATCCAATATCTCTAGGAATATAAGTTGATTAGCACGGAAGTCCTGTACATGTATTTATGTATCGGAATTGAAATAAAGATGGGGACACTTTTGGGCCGTTGGTGTTACTTGTTTTAGGTTCGACAATCGGGTTTCAAATGTTATAATATTACTTGGTAAGCCTACATTAAATTGTGTAAATGCAATTGCAACATAAATAACTAGAAGACCTGAAGGTCTTGAGTCGCTCCACAGGCCTGAATTTCATGTAATATTTAATCCAAGTTTTGATTAGATTGTTCAATGCTTGTGTTTCATAGAGCTAAAAGAAAGTAACAAAACTAGATTGTTCAAAATGTGTGGTTCTTGAAGCAAAGAAAGTAAAATTACATGCTTGCCATTTGAGAAAGGGTAAAAGGAAATGGGAGAACATTCTAGCTTAGGATGTCACAAGTAATTAAAATTTTCCTTCTTTCCAGCAGATATAAATTAACAGAACATTGATTACTCCAAAATATTTCATATTTCTAAAAATAGATTTTGAGCTAAAAATAGATTCTGGGAAAAACCCTTTTCCAAAAATAATGCAAATGGCTGTCAAACCTGAATTTCTTGTAATACCAAGTACAAGTTTTCACTAGATTTTTCAATATGTGTTGCTCTTAAAGCAATTACAAAGTAACTAGAAAGCTGAAAATACATATTCATATAAGATCAATTAGTTACCAAGCTTTGCAACAGTCTTTATTAGAGTGAGTTTGGCTGTTAGAGTGAAAAAAAAAGTCACAATTAACAATTTTGTCAAATTGAAAGGCATATAACTGATGATTTTATATTTCTATCTAGCTAAGAATTACACTAAAGCAAGATCCTAACTTCACCTACATCTTGTTTAAGTTTTGACCTGATTATTCAAGATTTGTGGGTGTAAAGAGTGTAAAATCAAAGTCGAAAACAACAATTTTGTCAAATTCAAGGGCAGATAAATCATGATTTAAGATTCATATGAAGCTGAAAATTACACATACACAAGATCTTATGGCCAGTAAGATAATGTGAAAGTTTTATGTTGATTGGTGGATATTTATGGTTGTTTGAGTAAAAATAAGGTCAAAAATGATAGTTTTGCCAATTTCAAGGGCACGTAACTCAAGACGTAATATTCAGATCAAGCTGAAAATTGCACTCAGGCAAGATCTTATCAGCACCAACATTCTGACCAAGTTTTGTTTTGATTGATCAATATTTGTAGTGGCTAGAGTGAAAACAAGTGAAAACAGCCATTTTTTAATTCAAGGGCAGATAACTCCAGACTTTATGGTTCAATCAGAATTAATTGAAGGAATCTGATAGAGGACCACCTAAGGATCATTCCTGTGAAGTTTGATTGAAATCCATCAGGTAGTTTCTGAGGAGAAGATTTTTAAAGAAAAAGTTGACGACCGGACGCACGCACGCACGCACGCACGACGGACACAACGCCATGACAATAGCCCGCTGGCCTGAAGGCCAGTGGAGCTAAAAACACACCTGAAAGGCATATTATTGTAGGCCTATTGCTCATTTCATTCGACACGACAGTGACCTTTACTAAGCAAGAAGTATTTATATCGTGCAATCTCGTTCATAACACACCTGGTAGTCTTGTATCAGGCGAATCTGGAAGAACTCCATCAGGTTTATGTTTTATGTTCCAATATGTTAGATATTGGACTGACATTGCTTAAAACCATGAATAAAAAAAACAGTACCATTAATAGTGTTATAGGAATGGACGAAAGCGGGAAAATTACTAGAGCATCGCATATCAAATTTCTTTTGCTCGAAATTGGTTTGGGCTATTGGTAGCACAAGAAACTCCAAAATCAACGATTTGAAGACGTATTCTTTAAGAAATATTTCTCCATGTTTCAAGATACGCATTGAGGGCACCAGGGGCCTATGATGAAACTAATAAGATTCTACTTAGTTTAAGAAAAATTCTATGGAGTTACCAAGTGTCATAAACAAACTAAAACAATTATGAGAGTTTCGATACTTATTTCGGTAGAAATCTAGCCAGAAATTCTGAAAACATCGATAATCTTATCTATATGGGTACTTTAATTAATTCCAAGTATAATGTCCGGAACTAGAGGGATAGCTTACTGAAAAACGTGGGTTTAAATAATGTAAAGTGGGATCGTAATAGTTTTACATCGGTTAATTTAATGCTCATTCGGTGTTTCTACCTTCAAATACGGTGGCAATGAGATGGCTTCCCGAATTCGCGTTGCCTTCCTAGGGCAATCGGGAAGGTTCGCGATTGCTTCGTATTGCCCTCTTTAGGCAAAAAATGTCATATGGTGGCGATGATTATGCGAAGGAAATGCGAAGGTTACCCGATTTGAAAAGATGTCTGCACGATATCATTACGAAGGACAAGATGGACATACGAATCCAACACGAAAATGCACCTTCGTGTTGACCTTCGGCAATTTTTTGGCATGCCAAAGATTTTGTCGCCGTTACCGAAGGTACTGCCGAAGTCCGATAAATTCAGCCGACGGTCATACGATGACTCAGGATGCCCACTACGAAGGGCTCGATGGATTCACGATCAACCCCGAACTTGGAAAATTCGAACATCGTGTTTCCATCTTCTGTCATCTTCGGCACAGTGTGACACTAGCATAACGAAACGCAGTTTGGTTCAATGTAGGGGCGAAACATGTTTGTGCGAACCCGTCAATGTAGCGAAAGTTATATTCTTACGAACACGTGAACTTCTAAATCTCGATTTTCTCACCTTGTGTTTCAAGTGCATAAATTCTTGTTGGTGTACAAAGCTAACTTGGATGTTCTATGTCAAGAAAAGATGTAAAACTACACGAATCAGCTTATCAAAACATTTTGCAGTCTCTTTTTTTCCCAGTCTATGAATAATAAATTGAGATTAGACTGGACAAAAATTTGAAACAGACTATAAAAGCGATTTTGTGGTTTCTATTGTTCCGCTTTTGAAATAATGACCTCGATGTTTATTCCATTTGTAATCGACATGCACCTTGATTCGTTGTAAGCAAACGAGGCTTGTAGAATTATTTATTTTTTGATAGCGTTTGGACGCTAGTAGATCTAATTTACCTGCTTAGGTATAAATATTTTACAATTGCCCTCAAAATGTTTGAAGACCCTGTGGCCTAATGGATAAGGCGTCGGCCTCCGGAGCCGAAGATTGTGGGTTCGAGTCCCATCAGGGTCGTTTCTTTTTTCTCATTTTCTCTAATCAATTTCTAAAACAGTACCATGTTCCCAATCTAGACCAGAATGACACAGCTGATATAAATGTGTTTACCAACTTTTGACACCCAAAACTTGTAGTTCTAAAGGTGCAATTGTGGAAAATGAAAAAAAATAGCTTCTGACAAGCAATTTCTTCATTTTCCACAACGTTCTCTACCCAGAAAGACAAATAAATGTAAAATTTGATATAATTTGTTGGCTGCAACATCTTGGAAATTTGGGTTTTACGCCGTTTTCAACTGCCAGGGTCACATCGCCGCGGCTGGATCACCTACTCACGGATTCCTGTTGTTTCTCAAACCAGTACTACCACAACACCCTTATCGAGCCTCCAGCTGCTCGTCCACATAGGTTAACGATATCAAACCCATTGGTGGGTGACAATTTTGTCAGAAAGGGTATTTGCCTTGGCCGGGTATCGAACCCGGGTCCTCTCGAAAAGTGTCACTTGGAAATTTGGATGAGTTGGACCATTCTTAATTTTTGCAGTTTGGTAATGGGTAACCAGTTGAAGAAAAAAGTTTGAGAAAACATTGTGGTAACGGAAGAAATTTCTTCCTACAAACAATTTCTTCATTTCCAACAACATTTTCTACCAAGAAATTTATAACACTTTAAACAGCGTATTCCAATTAGGACCAGTCTAAATTTTTGTCGTTTGAGAAAGTGTTAACAGTACTTCAGTCATCTTGTGACGACTGGAGCACATAACCATGGATTCCTGTATTTTAGCTCACCAGTAGATCTACTGCAAAAGCTGTTCATCCCATGTGGCTATGGTTATATGATAACAGCAGGGGCACCTAACCCATTACCACAATAACACTTTTTGACTCCTCATAAGATAATGTCATGGGAAAACATTGTGGAAAATGAAGAAATTGCTTGTGACAAGCAATTTCTTTATTTCCCACAATGTTTTCTACCCTCCAAAAGACAAAAACATTTTAAACATTTCATGCATTGCAACTTCTTTGAATTTGGACTCGGTGGCGGATCCAGGATTTTTGGGAGGGGGTTCGTTTTTACTAGTATTACACAATTTTGACAGAATTTCTGCATGAAAAAATCAGGCTATATAGGGGGGTTCGTTTGAACCCCCTCTGGATCCGCCACTGGGACTAGTCCAAATGTTTGCCTTTGGTAATGGGTTAACCCATTACCAAACAACAAAATTTTAGACTTGTCCAAATACAAAAAAGGTAATGCTGACGGCAATTTCAAGTGCATAGAATTTAAAATTTGTTGTTGTTTTGGAGTAGAAAACATTGTGGGAAATGAGGAAATTGCTTGTCACAAGCAATTTCTTCATTTCCCACAATGTTTTCCAAAGCAATTATCTTGTGGTGAGTCACTGTGTGGTAATGGGTTAAGAATGGATTCCTCACCAGTACATCCTTTCCAAGCCTCCAGCTGCTCCATGCACATAGGTTTCCCATTATTCAACAATTAACCTTTTCCAAAACGTCAACATTTCAGGGTGATTTACCTCAAAAACTGCCACAAATGATTATATGGGTGTTATTAAAGATAGGATTTGTGTAAAATATGGCATAGAAAGTATTGAGGCAATAGGCGAAACTGCTGGTTATCAGCGGTTTCTTCTTTTGTCTCAATGTTTTTCTAAGCCTTTTCTATTAGGAACGTCAAAACCAGGGGTCCGTATTACTAACGATTGTATGTTTGATTTTTGCATAATTACTTGTAACAACAGCCCTGATTGGCTCAGTCGGATTTCTCGCGCAATCAGATGTCTTGTTACACAGTTTACACAAGAACTTGATCGTAAGATGTTAAGTAATACGGGGTCCTGGTTTTGACTTCCCTAGTAGGAAAAAAATTGGGAAAACATTGAGACAAAAGAAAAGGGAAAATTGATTGACTGATTGGGGTTTAATGGCCCTTTCAACTGAAATGGTCATATCCCGGGAGCTGGATCAACTAACCATGGATTCCTGTTGTTTCTCATACCAGCACTACCACATCCTTACCGAGCCCCCAGCTGCACAGCCACATAGGTTAACCCTTTCCCAAACAAGACCTGGTTTTGACGTCCTGAGAAAAAAGACTTGGGAAAACATTGATACAAAAGAAGAAAATTTTTCTCCTTTTGCCTCAATATTTTCCGAAATTCCATCTTATCAACATCCATTTTGTCGTCTGCAGCAGCTTTGGGATTGAACCATCCTACAATTTGGTCGTTTGGGCAAGGGTTAATGATTATCAAACAATTTGGGGGTGGGGGGACACAATTTTGTCAGAAAGGATGTTTGCCACGGCCATAGATCAAACCTATGATCTCATGATTGAGAGTCTGATGCGCTACCAACTGTGGTAAGGCAGCGGCTGCTATAATTATAATACTTAACAACTAGAAAGCCCTGAAGGGCTTGAGTCGCTCACAGGCCTGAATTTCTTGTTATAGCAAATCTGAGTATTGACTAAGTCCAATTTAAGTTTTTCAAAACTTGTGGTTCTTTGAGCAAAAACAAAGTAAAATAGAGCAATGTGGTCAAGGAAAAAAGAAAGTAAATGATTAAGTAATATTTCAGGGCTGTTAGGGAAAACAAAATCGAAAATGGCAATTTTGTCAAATTTAAGGACACATACATAAGAATCTGAGATTCCGACAAAGCTGAAAATTACACTCAGGCAGGATCTAATAGTATAGTTACCAACATTATGTGTAAGTTTTGGCTTGATTGGTCTATATTTCTTGATTTTAGGGTAAAAACAAAGTCAAAACAAGCTATTCTGACATTCAAGGGCAGATAACTTATATTATTCTAGTTCAATCCAAATTCTGAATCTGAGAGAGGGTCACTCAAGGATCATTCCTGTAAAGTTTGGTTGAAATCCATCCAGTAGTTTTCGAGAAGATTTTTAAAGAAAAAGTTTACAGACGGACGGACAAACGCACGGATGCCAGACACATCACCATGACAATAGCCTGCTGGCCTGAAAGCCTTAAGGCCAGTGGAGCTAAAAACAAAGTAGCTTGATTAGTAAGTAATAAGATATTTTATTACAAGACTAAGACATTTTATTACAAGAGTATGTTTAGAAAAGGAGAAAAAGACAAACAGATTACACAGATTATAGGAAATCGTACTAGTCTATGCCACATTTTTAATGGAAATATTGGATGCAAAATGATTGTAAATGTAAATACATTTAACACTTTATCAAACAAGACTTGGTTTTAACATCTCTAATTGAAAAGGCCTGAAAAGCTTTCGATTTTCGTCTTTTACAAGCAAAAGAATCAATATTTCTTTTTTATAGCAGATTTTAGGTTTTACAAACGGGAAATACATGTATTGTTTCTTTAATGTAACTAGTGAGAAACATTTCATGGAAATTATCAGTTGAAAGCTTACTTTCACATCTTATAATGAAGTAGACAACTATAACATGAAGGATCAAATAATAAATTCACCACTCTGGAATGTTGTTACATGTACACACTTGCAGAAGTACTTTTCATTGTTGAATCTTCAATTCTACCTTAACCCTTGTCATGCAAAATTGAAAGAAGCAGGTAGAATATAATAAGGCCAGATTGGCTGATCTTGTTCTATTCTGCCCGCAAATGTGTTGAAATGGAATATTCAAGGATTAGGAGAACAAGGACAACGGTTAAAATTTTAATCATTTAAACCCTGCTATAACTCGAGAGACGGGGCTAGTCGACATTTATTTTGTAGCTTTTCATCAAAAACCTCTGAACTAAAGCTTTAAACAAACTGTAGTTACGAGGTTTCTGAAGAAAAATGTCAACTTGCTGTTCATAAATAGTTTCATTCCTATTTCATAAAGGACACAGATATAAATAGTTTCAGTACATGTACAAGTTTTAAACCTAACCCAATCCCAGGACAAGCAGCTTATTTATGCATATTGCTGCTTTTCAACAAAAACCTCGTAACTGAAGCTTGTTTTAAGCTACAGTTACGAGGTTTTTGTTGAAAAGCAATGATAATATATTACAAAGATTGGTAAAAGAAAGATTGCGTCACAATTGGATCTCCTCAACCATTCATTACACTCTTTACGAAATCTGAAAATACAAAACGAAAAGAAACATACATAAATAGTTTCAGTACATGTACATTTTAGAAAGTAGTCCACCCATAATGAGATTTGCACGACATTGGAATAATTCAGGCGCAATCGAAAACATTTGGCGGTGGAACTCCACCGCCGAATGTTTACGACTGTGCCCAAATAGGTTTGGGTACGTTACGACGCTCTAAAAAGCCGGTGCTTTATCAATCTCAAAATGTCGACATTACAGGTATTTTACCTTAAGTTTAATCCTTTCACAAACAACAAAATTTTTGTGAGTTCATATTTAATGCACACCTCAAAATAATTTTAATTTATGTTAAAAGTAAGACATGTGTATGTTGTAGCATAGAAAATGTTGAGGGAAAAGGAGACATTGCTGATTATCAGCAATTTGTTCTTTTCTCTCCATATTTTCCCAAACCATTAAGAAGGAGTTGCAAATGTCAAAAGTAGGAAATGTGTATGTTAGAGCATTGAAAATATTGAGGGGAAACGAAAGGTAAATGGAATCACAGGCGTCCGTAATTTGAGCCTTGGCACCATCTAAACTATTCTTTATAACAAGGCATTTTTCTACGTTCAATCTGATCGCCACCCCTCTATCACAAAATACGATGGAACTTTTTCAAATTTACAGATAATCTGTCCAAACTTTCGTTAACCAAGAGCCAACATATTTTACTTCAAAGAAAATGCAATTATTTGGGGGTGGGTAACGAAGTCTGACTGCTACAATGGCTCAAAGTTGAAATTTCCAACGAGGTTTTGTTTCATTTACACTGTCAGGTTCAGTCGATTTCAAGATATGAGCACGCTTGAGATCGAACAGAGCGCCCTTTAAACTGCATGAACACCAAAAGCAAGTCTAAATATAACACTAACCTGTCACATTCGTCTTCTCTAATGGCTTACAATCAAACATCGAATTCTCAGTTGTTTGCGTTTGTAGAAGACGAATGTGACAGGTTAGTGTTATATTTAGACTTGCTTTTGGTGTTCATGCAGTTTAAAGGGCGCTCTGTTCGATCTCAAGCGTGCTCATATCTTGAAATCGACTGAACCTGACAGTGTAAATGAAACAAAACCTCGTTGGAAATTTCAACTTTGAGCCATTGTAGCAGTCAGACTTCGTTACCCACCCCCAAATAATTGCATTTTCTTTGAAGTAAAATATGTTGGCTCTTGGTTAACGAAAGTTTGGACAGATTATCTGTAAATTTGAAAAAGTTCCATCGTATTTTGTGATAGAGGGGTGGCGATCAGATTGAACGTAGAAAAATGCCTTGTTATAAAGAATAGTTTAGATGGTGCCAAGGCTCAAATTACGGACGCCTGTGATTGGAATTGGTTATTACGAAATTACTAAGTCAGAAAATACAAAACAAAATGAGTTAACCCTTTCCAAAACAAAACTTGGTGTTTGACGTCCCTAGTAAAAATGGCTAGAGAAAACATTAAAACAAAAGAGGAAAATGCTGACAACATTTCTACTTTTGTCTCATCTTTTGTCTCTTCCCAGACCAACAACTTTCAATCAATTTTCATTGTCAGAAGGCAATTCCAAGAATTTTAGTAGAGAATCATGCCACTAGTATGATACATGCAAAATTTGGATAAAGTATCTCTGACAAATGATTTGTCAGGAGAAGATTGCAGGCTACAAGATTTTCTTCTATAGCTCGTATAAATGCCAATATCCTGTATATAACATAAGGCCAAATTTCATGGTGTGACCAAACATTTTACAGTATTTTGATACAAGGTCATAGACAAATCTATGCAACAAATTTCAAAACTGAGTGTCAAATGGTTAGGGAATAGAAGATTGTACATTTCCTTCTTTGTCTCTATTTATAGAGAGAAAGACAAAGAAGGAAATGTACAATCTCATGTTATCATATATGAAAACCTGATAAATTACAACATAGGGGTCAAATTATCTGTAGCTCTAGAAAGGTTTACAATAGTCGGACAGAGTAACAAATAAGAGGGGGTCAACCAATTCTGAATTTATTACTTTCAATCCAAACCCTATTTTATGGGTACTCATTGGAATCGTCTCGATGAGACAATTCCAATGAGTACCAACAACATAGAGTTTGATGAACGGTAAGTGAAATATTGGACTTTGAAAGTCTGTCACCCTCTCTTATCTGAAGCTCTAATTGGACATACCTTCATAATTAATGTTCCCCTGTGAGTCTTCATGCCCCTGTAGTAACATATCTACTTCATCATCTGTCAATTTATCACCTGGAAAATATAGTCAACCAATAGGCCATGTAAGTTTTGTCATGTCACTTAAGAGATTTTGATTTTATTGGGGTTTTACGCCGTTTTCAACTTCTATAGTCATATCGCGGTGGCTGGGTGTCACTAAGGAGAACTTATGTATTTGAAATCAAACAAACTGAATAAGCATGTGAAATGGAGTAGTTCAAAGCAGCAAATCAAAATGACACTTATTTATCTCACATTGTAAAGTAGAGTATTTTGATGCGGTGAACCGTACTGACCCCCCCACATGCCTTGTACATTTATCGACAATCAGGTATGAAATTCTTGTCAGCTCTGCACAATCAATTGAATTTGCATTTCCATGTTCAACATCCCCATGACTTTACCAGACTTGCATATCTTTTTGCAAATATAATGTTGATTGATTTAGACCTGTCTACAATTTTACAGTCTGGCAATGGCATAGTTCAACTGATCTTTCTAAAATAAAACCACTTGTGTGAAATTGCTTATTTTCCACAATATTTACCAAAGCAGTATCATGCATCAAAACACATCATGTTGGAAAGGATTAAGTAAATATTTTAACCTAAACATGTAATGATATGTCTATGTTAACCCTTTCCAAAACGACAAAAATTTTAAGGTTGTCAAATGTGTGATATAGCAAAGAAAATATTGAGGCAAAAGGAGAAACTGTTGGTTATCAGCAGTTTGTTCTTTTGTCTCAATGTTTTCACAAGCCTATTCTATTAGGGACGTCAAAACCAGGTCTTGTTTGGGAAAGGGTTAAGCTGAGCTGATGAATCCATTCTGTTCTTTATCAAACATTCTGAATCCCTCGATAAAATCTTCCAAGGAATGTTGGTCAGGGTTGTAGGTCGAAATACTTATTTGTGATGGTAAGTTTTTCTGTGAATGTATTACATGGTCCAATTTCAAAGCTGCTGCAGACGACAGAAGTTGTGTAAAGTATTATAGAATTTGTCTTTATCATACCTCAGACAAATATTGAGGCAAAAGAAGACAAGAGGACCATGATGGTCCTATATCGCTCACCTGAACCAAAATGATATAAGCAACACTTTTCTTCAATTCAAAAAATACTTATGACTTTAAGACTGAAAACGAACATATGGTCAACAACATTGTGAAAACCTAACTCATCCAAGTTTTCATCGTGCCCAACATTGTGTTCAAGATTTGTCTTGTTTGATAAATAATTGTAGATTCTGGAGTATAAACAAGGTCGAAAAACAGCTGAAAACAGCAATTTTGTCAAATTCAAGGACACATAACTCTCGACTTTCTAGTCAGATCAGGCTGAAAATCAAACTCATCCGAGATCTTATGATATCCAACATTGTGTCCAAAAATTGTCTTGATTGGTCAATAATTGTAGATTCTAGAGTGTGAACAAGGTCTAAAGCAGCCGAAAACGGAAATTTGATCAGATTCAAGGGCACATAACTCTCCACTTTTTGATCAGATCAGACTGAAAATCAAACTTATCCAAGATCTTATGGTCTCAAACATTGTGTTCAAGTTTTGTCTTAATTGATAAATAATAGTAGATTATAGAGTGTAAACAATGTCAAAAACAGCCGAAATCGGCAATTTTATCAAATTCAAGGGCACATAACTCTAATATTTCTAGTCAGATCAAACTGAAAATCAAACTCATCTGAGATCTTATGGTCGCCAACTTTGTGTACAAGATTTGTCATGATTGGTTAAAAATTGTAGATTCTAGAGTGTAAATAAGGTCGAAAACAGTCAAAAACGGCAATTTTGTCAAATTCAAGGGCTTATAACTCTCAACTTTCTGATCAGATAAGACTGAAAATCAAACTCATCCCAGATCTTATGATCCCCAATATTGTGTCCAAGTTTTGGATTGATCGATCAATAATTGTAGATTCTAGAGTGTAAACATCGTCGAAAACAACCAAAAATGACAATTTTGTCAAATTCAAGGGCAAGTAACTCTCAACTTTCTAATCAGATTAGACTGAAAATCATACTCATCCGAGATCTCATGGTCCCAAATATTGTGTCAAAGTTTTGTCTTGATTGATGAATAATTGTAGATTTTAGAGTGTAAACAAGGTCAAAAACAGCCGAAAATGGCAATTTTGTCAAATTCAAGGGCACATAACTCTCGTCTTTCTGGTCAGATCAGACTGAAAATCAAACTCATCTGAGATCTTATGGTCTGCAATGTTATGTCCAAGATTTGTCTTGATTGATCAATAATTGTAGATGCTAGAGTGTAAACAATGTCAAAACTAAGTATTTTTCGCATTCAAGGGCAGATAACTCCTGCATTTCTAGTTCAATCTGACCCATAATCGAACTCATCCGAGATCTTATGGCCATACATGTTTTGATCAAGTCTGGTCAAGATTGGCTTATATTTGTAGATGCTAGAGTGTAAACACAAAATTGTGGACGGACGGACGGACGGACAGACGGACAGACGGACGACGGACAAAAAGTGACCACAATAGCTCACCTTGAGCACTTCGTGCTCAGGTGAGCTAAAAATGCTGGTAACCAGCATTTTCTTCCTTTTCCTCAATGTTTTCACAAGCCTTTTCTATTGCGGACATCATAACCAAGTCCTGTTTGGGAAACATTAAATGAATATTTTTACCTAAACATGTAAGGATATGTCTAAGTTCAGCTGAACTGATGAAACCATTCTGTTCTTTATCAAACATTCTGAATCCCTCGATAAAATCTTCTGAGGAATGTTGGTCCCGGTTTCGGCTAATTGTTTGTAAAATTGGCAAGAACACTTCAAATGAGATTCTGGCATCTGAAAGTAAAAATATGTGGACATAATGATAGACATAATACATGATAATAGAAAAACAAATGTTGTTAGATATACTGAGTATTCTCCATCTAAAAATATTGTCATGTCAGGGTTGTCCGAAGAATATTTTGAAGCAGTAGGGGTGAATTGAAATTGTGTCCATGCGAATAATTGTGAATAAAAAGTTAACATAATGGGAAAAGAAGAAATTGCTCAATTTGAGCAGTTTCTTCTTTTCCCATTATGGTTTTTACACAGAATTATCACATTTTCAATGTATAAGAATGCATTATTTATCGTTTTTGACACAAAATACATCTATATGTCTCTATTTGGTGACCATTTGGAGAAATTCAGCAGTAGGGGTAATTTTGAAGCTGTAGTGGGGCCGATACAGCTTATTAGGCTGGGGAGAACACTGTCTGCATGATCGTACTATCACAAAATTCCACCAAAAATAGTGTGAGGCTGTATTGGACCAGTGCCATTGTCGAAAACTTAAGCATGAACAACAGCAAACATATAGAAACATATTTATGAATCTGCAGGACACAAATGTATACTGAAGTAAGTATGATTTGTGAATATTACAGGAGAAAAATTCTGTGGCAAAAGGAAAAGATGCTGGTTATTTCTCGCGCTTTTGCTGTTTGGAACATCAAAATTCAATAGTATCCATAACATATACTGAGAGGCAAAAATAAGTATACACCCTAGTTCTTCCACGCATTCTAAGAAAACGATGTATAGATTATTACGATTTCTAAACGCCACAGATGAAGGTCGTTCGTTTTATGTACACTTCTTCGCCTACCCGTCTATCTGTCCTTCCTTCCGTTGCGAAGGTTTTTTCCTATCATACAGCGGCATCGAAAAAGGGGATATAAGAAATAAATTAACACCATAAATCACGATGACACAAACCCTACATTTATGAACGGATTTGGATAAAATGTTCACAGAAAGAGCCTAGTTACTTAGAACCATGCGTATATTATTAGTGCTTTCCATATTATGATGCGTCATGGCAAAAGGGGCTTGATGCAAACAAGTAATCTGACATAACTCCTTCTAAATTCATAGACGGATTTTGATAAAATTTCCACAGGATGTTCCTATGCTATCTGAACAAGTGTATATTGTGTCGCGTTTTTTTCGTATTACGCTGCGTCATAGAAAAATGGGTCTTAATGGCAAAAATGGGTATGTTGATCGTTTGCTACCAGCCACCGAGAATTGTGTTATGATGTTAGAGATAATTCAATGTTGTGATTTGTTGTGGTAATTGATAAAGAATTCAAATAAGGATTAACAGCAATATTTGATGCTCCACTAAGTCGCACGTGCAAATTTAACAAAATCGGCATGTAGCAAGAGTACAGGTAGTGAAACAATTTCAGGTAAAATTTAACAAGACTGCATCATTAGTCTATAAGTAGGAATAAAAAGTGCACAATTTTGAGTCGATATGATGGAAATTAAGAGAGATATCGAAAATCAAAAAGTGTATACTTTCTTTTGCCTCTCAGTATATATCTAGCTTGGAAAAAAATATTGGTAAAGACTGTAGTCCATGGGAAATCAAAATCTCGTACCTCCAGCTTTGTCAAGCTGTACAGGGCTCTCCACACTCTCTGAAAATGGGGAGAAGTGACTTCTCCTCAGACTGAAAATAGGGAGAAGTTTTCCAAGATGGGGAGAAGTGGAGAGAAGTGATCAGGCATGGGGGGGGGGGTTCTACGTTATTAGAGGGGTCTATTTTCATTATGTTTGATTTATTTGGGTTAAAACATGTCTTTTTGTATGTATTGCTTTGCAAAACTAGATCTGTAAACTATATTTCTTTAATTTTGGCAAGCAAAGATGGAATTTGTTAAATATGCCCAAATTTATTTATGATGTACTTGATGTTTAGATATCAGTGTGGAAAATGAATAGATTGCTTACCAATCAGTGACAACCAATTTCTTCATTTCCCAGAAAGTTTTCAACAGAAAAGAAAATAAATATTTGTTTACCAATCAGTGACAACCAATTTATTCATTTCCCATAAAGTTTTCAACATAAAAGAAAATAAAGGAAAAAATGCTCTGCCCCCCCCCCCCCTTTAACCCTATCAATTTTTTCTAGGTTTGCCATCTGGAAAACGGTTGTGCAAGTGTAGCAGAAGAAAGTGTCATAAAGACAAATTATCCAATTTAAAAAAAAAAACAAATTCTCCCCATTCCTCATTTAAAAAAAAAAAAGAGTTGCATGCAGCATCATAATCTATTTTGTGAAGTGGATCCCTTTTAAATTCAATACAGTTCAAAAAGCAGTAAAAAGTCAAATAATTGATCTGAAATACATCAGAGTTGCTACTCATTAGTTAGTAAAAAACACAACAGATTTAGTGCTGATTATAGGTAAGGGTCACGAGTCATGACGTCATGTAAAACTCAACCATCCATGAGATCAAAGAAAAGTCTATTTATGGAAAACCAATTTGTGTTGTAAATACGCAGTTTACAGAGGCTTACAATAATTTGTGTAAGGACAAAGGAATTTCCTTTTTTATGCTTACTTGGATCACATTCTAGACAAAGAATCGATATAGTGCGATTTCCTTTCATTAAAATCAGTTTGTGAAAGTATATCCTTTACTCAGTATTCGCGTATGTGAATTTCTATTTCTGAGACTGAATTGTGGACATACAGAAACTTACATGAATGGAAAGTATTGCCGATGAAAGGTTTGTAGAAATCAAAACTATAATTTTACTTCACTTTGTTGATTATTTCCTGTGTTATTAAGCAGAAAATTACTTGATTTTATTTTCGTTTTGTGGTGTTTTCTTTGTCAAAGATCGCGATCCACCTATTCCTGAAGTGGTGATATTTGTACTCGTTTTCCTCATTAGATCTTATAGTTATATCGGCCCGATGGACGGACAGAAACCTTTTCTGTCGGTAATCTCTAAATTTCATCTGTCCCAGACCGAAAGGCCGACTCGCCATGAATCACTAATTTATGGGAGAATTACATTCAGAAATTGAATTTTAGATCGGAAATTTTTCTCACGATTAAAAAATGAAAGTCTACATTTCTATGTGATTGTGTTGTTATATTATATATAAACTTACGTCAAGCATCGTAGCTTAGGAATAGCCGTCACCATTCCTTTCCAAATAATTAATATTTAACGTGAGCTGAAACCCCATTTCTCATGAAAAGTATTTGTTGAAAGGCAGAAATATTAGACAATCGACTTATTAACCCGGTTATATTTAATGCGCACGGCACCAAGAGTTTTCTCTCGCTTTGTCAGTCATGTTTCGTAATTCAGTTTGACTCCGCCTACGTTACGAATTATCGGAATAACTGCTTCCGATTGGCTGTAAGCGTTCTTGAATGCCACGCCTGCCGCCTTTGTCTATCCGACTTCGATGTTAATTTACAGTGTACATGTAATATCTGTCTTGTTTATACACTTGTAATACCATCGACTTTATGCAATGGCCAGCGAGATAACAAAGGAATATTAAAGATGACTCGAGACAATTGCAACTGCCAATTAGCGGTTAATTGTAAACAGTAAGATAGCATTCACCATCATTTTATTAACCCTTGACCAGGCGACATCCCGATATTTTCGGGCGACTTCGATTTCGCTTTTATCGGCGGTTCAGGCGAAGTTTCATGACTTTGAGCGAAAAAGTCGCTCAAGTCGCCCGCTTTGGTGAGCCCTGCTGTAGTTACGAGGTTATGACCTCTGACTAGTCTAATTTTACAATGATATATATCACTGTACCTGGATTCCCACTATAACCACATTTTCTGATTTCTGATTCATTAGGATTCTGATTGAGAGCTCGTAATGTGTCTCCTAGCTGTATAGCTGCGATCTTCCCATCTCCCTTGTTGTCAAATAAACTGAAGACTTCCTGGATCTCTGTAGTTGAAAAAGTGCAAAATTAAAATTAACCCTTTCCCAAACGACAAAATTTTAGGGTGATCCACTTCAAAAACTGCCACAAATGACAAAATGGATGTTATTAAAGATAGGATTTGTGTAAAATATGACATAGAAAATATTGAGACAAAAGGAGCAGTTTCTTCTTTTGTTTCAATGTTTTCAAAAGCCATTTTTTCTAGGGACGTCAAAACCAGGTCTTGTTTGGGAAAGGGTTAACCCTTTCCAAGAAACATTGAGAGAAAAGAAGTAGTTGGTTATCATTTTCTTCTTTTCCAGAAAGGTTTTCCAACATCATTGTGAATATCTCATGCCAGATATCATTTCAATTACAGTTTATTGACTTTTCTGAGATGGGTCTTATATAAAAGCATTAGCCTAATTTAGGTTGAGTTACCGTACTTGCAATAATTTCAACACTCATCAAATTCAAAATAAATTACATTCAACATTTGTTATGTCTACATTAGATAAGTCGAAATTCCGCTTAAGTCGAAGTGAAAGTCATGTCCGGTCCTCAACAATTGATTATCAGAAGTTTAATCAAAATAATTTCAAAACAAATACAGCTATTGAAATGTAGTAGGAAAAGGATAGAAATTGCTTGTTTCGAGCAACTTCTTTCCTTTTCCTACTATATTTTCAATCATGGACACGTATGATACCCACCAAAAATGGCAACAGGTTAAATATCATTTCCATAGAAAATTATCAAATTCGGATGAGTCAAACTCCAGATATGTCGAGGTATTTTGACGACCCCTCTGACTTTGACACCAGTGTCGACTGTAATCATAATCTGGATAAAGTAAAGTGATCCATAAGACAGGTAAATGTGGTGTGGTGTCCGCAGTCGAGAGGTAGAGCGTCGGCCTTGCAACTAAGAGGTTCTGAGTTTGATCCCCGGTAGCGGAGGTTGTTCTTGGCTTCTCATTGGTCCACATATTCGGCGCAAAAACTGGTAGATTTCCAGGAAGCTCCAACGAGAGGGATTTAAACAAGTTGAAGAAACTTGCTTCCCAATTGATGTAAAATAAATGCGTTCAAAGGAATGTCTGAAGAATATGGCCACTTACCTCCAATCTGTTCCTCGCTCATTCCAGACTGAAAAGATATAATAAATAATTGTCAACAGTGCGAAAAAATTCTGTTTTTTTTTTTACCCCACCCACATTGTTAAAACATGAAAATCAGGAAATAGAAATTTGCAAAGCCGAATAGAACGATTTTGACCACTTAAATCTTCCTACGAAAAATGTCATTGATTGCAGAGTATACATTTGAAAGTTATCAATATTTTACATACCATGATTGAAGTTTTGTAAGTTGACACACCCTGTTGATTTCAAATTTTCTAAACTTTTGTTGTAAGCCGTTTGGCAATACTTACCATTTTAAAATGGGCATATCCCCATTTTAAAATTGTTAATCAGATCGCCCCATTTTAAAATGGGAAGGTCGGAAAGTACGACACTGAACTTTGTTATTTAAACCTTTTAATTCTTTTACGAAGAATAAAAGAAGGTCAGAAAAGATTTTTATTCAATAAATACAATAGGAAAAACTAATATTAGAGCATAATTATCTCATTAAGCCTGCGATCTATTGGGAAATTTCGACAGAACTCACTTGGTGTTTCAAGTTGCCTAGAACAGCTACGAACGGCATAAGACATTTTGTTTTATGAAAACTAACAAATTTCAAATGTATTTCATAGGCCTATGCACCTATCAATGTGTCCCCAGAATTAACTAAAATTTTGGTTTTAAGTAGATCTACCTTACAAACGAAAGCCTTTGATAAAAAAAAAAAAGAAAAAAGAAAAAAAAAAAAAAAAAAGACTAAGGCATTTTAAACTTAGTTTTCCATACTTGATAACAAGGAAACAAATAATTTAAGTTATAACTCGCTCCCAAACGGCAAAATTTTGTTCAATACGTAGGGTGCCTATTGAAGGAAGTTGCAGATGACAATTGCAATGAAATTTTGCAACTTTCTGCCCACTTTCTAGTTAGAAAACATCATGGGAAATTAAGAATTTGCTTGTAACAAACATAAGGTGAGCATCACGCATAGCCTGTATAATATAAGCTTGGGGTGGACAGTCAGTGCATCATGCACAAACAGTCTGTGCATCATTAACCCTTTCCCAAACAAGACCTGGTTTTGACGTCCCTAGTAGAAAAGGCTTGGGAAAACATTGAGGCAAAAGAAGAAACTGCTGATAACCAGCAGTTTCTCCTTTTGCCTCAATATTTTCTTACCTATATTGTACACAAATCCTTTCTTTTTCAATGTCCATTTTGTCGGCTGCTGTAACTTTCAAATTGGACCACCCTAAAATTTTGTCGTTTGGGAAAGGGTTAAACAACATTTACAATCAAAATAATCCGGGGCAGTCTTCACATCATATATAGCTGTAGACTATAGTGAATAGTCTGCATCATGCACATCCTTATGCTTTCGTGTCACATAAACATATGGAATGTGAAACCAGCAATGGGGCACCAACAATTTTTGGTGGAATGGAAGATAACTTTGGGAGTTGGCAACATGCCATCAATTGATGGATGGCCCCAGCAAAGAAATATATTACATACAATAAGGCCTATATATATTTTCAGGATTGATGGTGCATCAGCATGTTTTGACTTCAAGTTTAAGACAAACCAACCAGTCAAAAAGTTTGCAAAGTCTTCTTGACCAGTTATGGGCTATCAAACCGTATACTCAGAAATTGTATTCCACCAATGGATGTGAATCATCTAAGTGAGAGAGCAGCTGGAGTCTTGGATTGGTTTTTGTGATACTATTGGTGAGAGAACATTTCAATCCAAACTGACGTGTCGACTTAAGATGAGTCAATATTCCTGAAAAAATTGAAGTGTTTGTCAAGTTCCAACTTTGTCCCTTCATATAAATTTTGATGTTTAAGTACACCCCTTGAGAGATTCACATGGAAGATGCCAAAGGCTCAAAGGGATTAGGAAGAGATTAGAAGAGGTTTAATCCCCAGGGCTTTTTTTCAGGAATGGGGGAAGACACAGGACGCTGGTAGAAAGGGGAAAAATCATATGCCGCGTTCTAGTTTTGGGGAAAATTGTATGATATAGTAATGCTTACTTAATATGCTAAAAACCCTCTCATACCCAGTTCTCTAGACTTGAGAACCACCAGGGCTAGTTTGTAAAGCTGTAGAAGTTGTGGGAAAGGTTTCCTTTTCTTTTTATTTGGGTTTTTAGTGTGATTTATAAAATATTTCCTGAGGGGAAAATTTATTTTTGGGGAAAAAAGTGTGTCATTTCTGGAGGGGAAGACGCTGGAAACCAGTGTCACTTTCTTAAGGGGAAAAACCCCTGATCCCAACTGTGTTGCCTCTTAAAATTAAGTCTTTTTTCCAAGCAAACATTTCAGATTGGCCTTATATTCACAGAAATATCGGCCTAATGTCGTCTCTGTAACAGCAAACGCTATCCGTCCGATATCGGTTTTCATAATCGGCCTGATATCGGCTCCTATGATCTTCCCAATATCTGTACGCCTGTGATCAGTCCGATATCAGCCCTGTAACATCAACAGCTGCCTACCCAATATTGGCTTTCATGATCGGACCAATATCGTCTGTCAAAATTGGGCATAATATTATATCGGCTCTGTAACACCAAACGATATCTGCCCAATATCGGCTTTCATGATCAGACCGATATCAGCTCCTTTGATCTTCCCAATATCGACTTCCATGATCAGTCCAATATTGGACCTGTACACTAAAAGCTGGTTACTCGATATCCGCTTTCATGATTGGACCGATATTGTCTCCTATGATCGGCCTGATATCCTCTGTCAAAATCGGGGATATATATCGGCTCTGTAAGACCAAACGACATCTGCCGACATATGGTAGAATGATACATGTTATTGTAGGCTTTGCCAACTTATCAAGAAATTGCTGATAATTGAATTGAGGTAGTCTAACCCTAATGAGATTCTTGCAACTACAAAATTTTTCGAGCAACATTGTTAACATTTGTTATGTAATCAGAATTTATATGTGCGACGCTGTAAACATTACTCGACGAAAAGCCACATGTTAACAACATTACCAAAAAAATTCCAACCTCCCGTGAATCTCATTTGGGATGGACTACCTTAGGAAGATGTTGGAAATGTCGGCTCTACTTTGTCAGATGAATGGCTGTATTCTGGTATTTTTATTTGATGGCTTATGGCTCTGCCGATGTACAATAGAATGATACATGTCAGCTTTTACAACTGAACAATAGATTGCTGATAATTATTAAGGTACTCCACCCCTAAAGAGATTCATGCGACATTGTTAACATTGTTACCTAATCCAAACTTATACGTGCGACATCATTAACATACAGTGGTAGAGAATTCCACGGCTGAATGTTAACAACATAACCGGAATACTAATCTGATGTCGCGTGAATCTTATAAGGGATGGACTACCTTAAGAACATTTTGGAAATGTCGGCTGTACTTTGTCATATGAATGGCTGTATTCTGGTATTCTACTTTAATGGATTATGACATTTGCCGACATATGGTAGAATGATACATGTAGGCTTTGCCAACTATCAAGAAATTGCTGATAATTGAATTAAGGTAGTCCAACCCTAATGAGATTCTTGCAACTTCAAAATTTTTCGAGCAACATTGTTAACATTTGTTATGTAGTCAGAATTTATATGTGCGACGCTGTTAACATTACTCGGCGAAAAGTTCCTCAGCCACATGTTAACAACATTACCAAAAAAATTCCCACGTCCCGTGAATCGCATTTTGGATGGACTACCTTAGGGAGATGTTGGAAATGTCGGCTCTACTTTGTCAGATGAATGGCTGTATTCTGGTATTTTTCTTTGATGGTTTATGGCTCTCACGATGTACAGTAGAATGATACCTGTCGGCTTTTACAACTGAACAATAGATTGCTGATGATTGAATTAAGGTACTCCACCCCTAAAGAGATTCATGCGACATTGTTAACATTGTTACCTAATCCAAACTTATATGTGCGACATCATTAACATACAGTGGTAGAGAATTCCACGGCTGAATGTTAACAACATAACCGGAATACTAATCTGATGTCGCGTGAATCTTATAAGGGATGGACTACCTTAAGAACATGTTGGAAATGTCGGCTGTACTTTGTCATATGAATGGCTGTATTCTGGTATTCTACTTTAATGGATTATGACATCTGCCGACATATGGTAGAATGATACATGTAGGCTTTGCCAACTATCAAGAAATTGCTGATAATTGAATTAAGGTAGTCCAACCCTAATGAGATTCTTGGAACTTCAAAATTTTTCGAGCGACATTATTAACATTTGTTATGTAATCAGAATTTATATGTGCGACGCTGTAAACATTACTCAGCGAAAAGTTCCTCAGCCACATGTTAACAACATAACCAAAAAAATTCCAACCTCCCGTGAATCTCATTTTGGATGGACTACCTTAGGGAGATGTTGGAAATGTCGGCTCTACTTTGTCAGATGAATGGCTGTAT
The DNA here is from genome assembly GCA_963680895.1 of Fragum sueziense. Lineage (NCBI taxonomy): Eukaryota > Metazoa > Mollusca > Bivalvia > Cardiida > Cardiidae > Fragum > Fragum sueziense. The sequence continues at coordinate 1,791,890 of OY804600.1, read as the reverse complement.
TCTGGTATTTTTCTTTGATGGCTTATGGCTCTCACGATGTACAGTACAATGATACATGTCGGCTATTACAACTGAACAATAGATTGCTGATGATTGAATTAAGGTACTCCACCCCTAAAGAGATTCATGCGACATTGTTAACATTGTTACCTAATCCAAACTTATACGTGCAACATCATTAACATGCAGTGGTGGAGATTTCCACGGCTGAATGTTAACAACATTACCGGAATACTAATCTGATGTCGCGTGAATCTTATAAGAGATGGACTACCTTAAGGTTTACAGACCCTGAAAAAAACCCACTTTCTTAGTAATTTAGCCGTGCGAAATGCATCAAATTACACACACACTTGTAAATACACTTCATATAAGTTGATTCACCGTGCCAGATTTCAAGATTATGCTTCAAGAAGAAAATAAAGTACAAATATTATTTAACTCTATATTCATACGCAAGGGAGGTAATTTTGAACATTTTGTCAAATATTTCCATAATTATGCATTAAATCAAAATTCTAAACTGTGCAAAATGCTTATGTTTGTATTTGGAATGGAAATGTACCACAGTGTAGGAAATATTTGCACTTTTCGTACTTTGCCTCTGGCTCTTTGGTGCTTTTGAGGGTTTGGATACCTTAAGAACATGTTGGAAATATCAGCTGTACTTTGTCAGATGAATGGCTGTATTCTGGTATTCTACTTAAATGGATTATGACATCTGCCGACATATGGTAGAATGATACATGTAGGCGTTGCCAACTTATAAATAGATTGCTGATAATTGAATTAAGGTAGTCCAACCCTAATGAGATTCTTGCAACTTCAAAATTTTTTGATCAACATTGTTAACATTTGTTATGTTGTAAACATTACTCGGCGAAAAGTTCCTCAGCCACATGTTAACAACATTACCAAACAAATTCCAACGTCCCGTGAATCTCATTTTGGATGGACTACCTTAGAGAGATGTTGGAAATGTCGGCTCTACTTTGTCAGATGAATGGCCAATTCTGGTTTTCTTCTTTGATGACTTATAAATGGCTCTGCCGATGTACAGTAGAATGATACATGTCAGCTTTTACAACTGAACAATATATTGCTGATGATTGAATTAAGGTACTCCACCGCTAAAGAGATTCATGCGTCATTGTTAACATTGTTACCTAATCCAAACTTATACATGCGACATCATTAACATGCAGTGGTGGAGAATTCCACGGCTGAATGTTAACAACATTACTGGAATACTAATCTGATGTTGCGTGAATCTTATAAGGGATGGACTACCTTAAGAACATGTTGGAAATGTCGGCTGTACTTTGTCCATATGAATGGCTGTATTCTGTTATTCTACTTTAATGGATTATGGCTTTGCCGACATATGGTAGAATGATAAAAGTGTATGTCTTTTTTGCCAACTTATAAATAGATAGCTGATAATAGAATTAAGGTAGTCCACCCCTTATAAGATTCATGCGCCTTCAGAATTTTCGAGCGACTTTGTTAAAATTTGTTACGTTATCCGAATTGATATGTGCAACATTGATATTATTCCGCTGTGAAACGTTCCACAACTGCATGTTAAAAGACATTGCAGGAATAATTTCGACGTCACATGAATCTCAATTGGGATGGACTACCTTAGGAAGATGTTGGTAATGTCTGCTGTACTTTGTCAGATGAATGGCTGTATTCTGGTATTCTGCTTTGATGGCTTATGGCTTTGCTCATGTATGGTAGAATGATTCATGTCGGCTTTGCCAAATTATTAATAGATTGCTGATATCTGAATTAAGGTAGTCAATCCCTAATGAGATTCATGCAACATCGTAAACATATGTTACCTAATCCGAACTTATTTGTGTGACGTAATTAACATACGGTGGTGGAATGCTGCAATGTCGTATCTTAACAACATTGCTGGATTAATTCCAATGTCGCATGAATCTCATTAGGGATGGACTACCTTAAGAACATGTTGCAAATATAGGCTGTACTTTGTCAGATTATTGGCTCTATTCTGGTATTCTGCTTTGATGGCTTATGGCTTAGATGACATATGGTAGAATGATTCATGTCAGTTTTGCCAACTTATTAATAGATTGCTGATAATTGAATTAAGGTAGTACACCCCTATTGGGAATCATGCGACATTGGAATTTTTGGAGCGACATCGTTAAAATTTGTTACCTAATCCGAACTTATGCCTGCGACATCGTAAACATTTGGTGGTGGAACGTTCCACTGCCACATGGTTTTAACTAGCAGAATATATTAGCTGACATGCTTCCGATCATGAAAATATTCTGTTTTGTTGACCAATGCCTCTATCAATCAACGACATAGGCCTACCGCCAACTAATCTAAGATAATATCTCTGATTCTACAAAAAATATGCCAGTACCACATCGCCGGGGCATCAGAACATTTATCTGTAACCCCCTGAAGACTCGAAGCGACATCTGCGCAGACACAAGGGCTGTGACATTAACTCCCGGACATGGAGTCCCGACTCACTTGACAAGGCATCTCGGACTAATTGCTGTAAATTCTCATTTTAATAATATATGACAAAACCAAAGACAAAAACATCACATGCACGTCCGAGTACTTCTGTGACATTATAACACTCTATTGTAAAATCCATATATAGCGAGAGAGGAACTGCATTGGTTTTTATTTGAACAACAAAGACTCTATGTAATTATGCTTTGTGTATGTGCCACAGCGTCATGTGGCGTCAAGGTAATGTCAAACGACATCATCAATGATGTCACTAAACCGCCAATGTGTTTCCTACGCCGAAAACTAGATCATGGCAGAATTTCCACAAAATAACACATTTCGAATGTGCGTTTTCTAAGTAATCGTGTTATAATGGAGATAATATTAAATTTAGAGGTCTTTATTTGCCAAATAAAAACCTCTCTGAACTACATGTTAAGGCAAATACCTCGGCACTGAGCACCTTGGTTTTTACCTACACATGTAGTCTGTTGGACATCAATTTTTATTTGGCGATTAAAGACCTCTAAACTTGTTATTACATGTATTCATAACTAGTAATCGATCAATGAAAATCAACAGATCAAATAGTGGTGTTTCTTGGATACAATAAAGTCAATAAAGAGTTGGTGACTACTCATCGGCGATCAGGCAGAATATTGCTACAAGTCTAATAGCCAATCGCAACTTTGTACACATCGCAAACATGTCTCACCCATTTAATTTTGTCTTAAGTTATTTTAGATCTGAGCTCTAGCTGCTGGCTTTAAAAAAGCAGAAGATTAGGTATCCCCAAAATTAGATGTCGCAAGAAAATGTTAAAGAAGAAGAATCTTTAGAAATATGTATCAATCTAGGCATTTTTGAATGAATGGAATTGGCCCATAGTAATTTAAAATTGCTAAAAAGTGAAACATGTACATATGAAAGTAAAAAGGAACAAAAACGAATTCATACTTCAACCTACTGTTTTACTAGTATCACACACTTTTGACTAAATTCTGCATGAAAATATTTTACAATCATGGGGGTTCATTTGAACACCCCCCCCCCC